>QANU01094832.1:3753-74189 GCA_003254905.1 Nissolia schottii | reverse complement strand
GCTGTTCGGTTGTCCGCTGAACTTTCTACCGTGACACGTCCTATTTCCTAGGGATATTTTACCTAATAATTTCCCTTATTAATTCTCTAATCATGATTAGGAAATTAATTAAATATTTATGTTTACGGTTATTTCCCGATTGGTCTGGAAATCGGCTTAAGGCTCTGAGAAATTCGCCGGTCACGAAACCTCAACTTTGACTGCTATTTTTATGGGTTAAAGATGATTCTTATGAATTAAAGGTAATAATTTAATTTTCTTACCTCCCTAATTAACCTATAATTATTTATTACGCTAATTATCCGTACAGTGAAAAAGCGGGATGTTACAATCACTCTTATTTTATGTAAAAGATAAGGGTGACTTGTAAAATTCTGCAATCTAATACAACGGTAGCTGCATTAGAGTGTGGAGCTCTTGTTTGTAAGAGCTGGCCACATGTTGAAGAGGCTAAACTTGGAGAACAATTTGGTGAATGATCCTGGTTGTAAGAAGACTTTAGAAAATATGTTAGCATTTTATTTTTTGACAGACAATGGAAGAAGATGAACAATGTTATTATGGTTTTTTTTTTTTCAAACAGTTCATCTTTATATGTTTAGTTCATTCATGGAATATCAGATTTGTGTTTATATGCATTTCTAACTTGATGTCTGATTTGGACTAAAAATTAGAACACCGATTAGAGACTCTAAGCTTCTAATTTTTGGGAGTAATCAAGGTTCGTAAGCTTAGAGAACGAAATGGTCACGATGAAACCAATTGAACAGAAGGCGCTGCCGCCAAAGCTTATCAGGAGATGATCTTTTAGGAACTAGTCATTGTAGCTTTTTTAGGACGCCCTCCCTCTCTGGTGTGTGTTCTCTCTCTATCGTGTTTGTGTATGTATCTATTCGTCTCTCTTGTTCACCCTCCTTTTTCTTATATGCCTTTTCCTCTTACCTTCCCATCAACTTTTCCCTCTTTCCCACTAACCTCCCCTGTCTTCCCATGTACCACCATCCTTTCTCTTCACTCTACCTCTTCCTATTGGCCCAAGGTCCTTACCAAACTTGACAAAGCACCCCTTCCCTTCTAGATCAAGTTAGGGTTCTTGTTTTTCAGCACTTGTTCCCAAAAAACCCTTTCTCTATCCACGACCTAGACTACATGGCTTCCTTTTCTCTCCTGGCGGTTTGTTACTTAGATTGTGCTAAGGCATGGTCAAGCTACAATGACCGATCCCATCAAGAGAAGCTTTCCGTGGCGGCCTCGAGTAGAGAGACTCCTTTTCCCTGAGGTGTTGCGTCTTTTCAAAGCCACCACTCCCAGACCTACATAGTTCCTTTCACACTAGGTCGGGTCTACTCACTCACGTTCATTGGGCCTTGGCGTCATCTGTGCCAACCCTCACAAGGAGTGGGCCACAGCCCAACCCACTAATTACCTTAATAAACTTTCTTTGTTTAACAGATATAAGAGTCTTTGGGCTTCTTTAATTAATTATCCTTTTGGAAGCCCAAATACTCCGCCCAAAAAAATGTCGTAGAAAAGAGCAATGAATACTAAGATTTCAAAGTATAGATCTTATGACAAGTATTTTAACTTTTCTTCCTTTTTAATGCCTTTTTTGATGCTGAAGTTGTCCAATGTATTTTCATGTTCTTATGGTTGTTCACATTCGCACGCAAGAAGACGAGACAGAGTGAAGAAGATGATGGCGGCACAAACAAAAGAAGTGGGTTACCCTTGTTAGGTTAGTATTGTGGTGGGGCAATGGGATAAAGTCCGTTAGTTAATGTTTTACAATTTTATTTTATTTTATTTTTTATAAAAGTTGAGCTTAGGTTATAATACCATTTGAGTATAGGCTGCTTTTTTTAAAAAAAAATTAATTATGTGAAAAGGAGAAAATAAAATATTATAATATATATATATATATATTAAAATAATGAAATAAAAAATAATAATAAATTTGATTAAAAAAATAAAATTTATGTCATTTATGATAATTAGACATTTAAAAATAATTTTGATCAATGTTATCTAAACAATAATTAATTTTGACAAAATTAATTTTAATAAAATCAATTCCGACAAACAAACAGAAAACTAAACACAGACTAAACTAAAACGGCAGTAGCTTCAAGGGAAAAGTTTCCCTTTTTATCTTTTTTAAACAATACGTGTTTTCTTTGAAATTTTAGTATAAGCTTGTGCTCCCCTAATTAGTAGTAGAACATGGCCATCATTAATTTTGACACATAAGCCAGTTTTAGGTCTAGCAACTCAAATAAAATTTCGTGATAAACGTCTAAATTTCAAAGTCATATTTTCATGAAGGTTATTATTATTTTATAAATTCTTTAATGTCTACTTTTTTATGTTAATAATTTCTCACATAATTTTGAGTCAGGTATGGTAATTAGATTAAATAAACTCTCTCTCAAGATTGTAACTTTAGAATCTAAGAATATAATTTACTTCTAATACGAGGAGTTATTTTATTTATTACTTTTGGTTTTTAAATAATGCTCACTTTTAAAATTAAATTTTTCATAAATAACCATCTACTTAAAAAATTTAGAGATCATTAATTTTTTTTTTTACCCTTATTTAATGAATAAGTGAAAAGAATATTAAATAAGTGACAAAAATCATGTCATTTATGAAAATTTGTCACAACTAAGATCAAAAGATGCCAACTTCTTGAATGGGGTATGTTTAGTTAATGACTATAATAGTCAATGGACTGATTGTAAGAGCTAAGTTGACATAAGGGTCTATTGTCGAACCATTGCTGCTATTTGATTTCGACATAGTCAAGACATTTCAAATTGTTTGTTAACATGGATAAATTAAGTCAAGGTAAGCCTTTTTCTTTCAATATCATACCTCATACATATCATAATTCTGAATCGAATTTCCATTTAACTTCGAATCTTTCACCCTAGCCATAGCTATTCTTACTTTATATTATTTAAAAGTAGTAGTTTAAGCTTTAGCCACTTGAATTATTGATATTTCTTTTTATTTCTCATCAAACAAATGATATCATTATCTTCTGAAAACCCTAACCATTAATATATGTGATTGGAGAATCTCATTAGTATTACCTGAAGAAAGAAGTTCTAATTCAAACCCCACTCTGCCTCTCTCACCCCAGCACCTCAACCTCCATGTTGCCTCTAACCCTTACCCTCCTTTTAATTAAGCCCTTATTGAAGGGTCGGCCCCTGAGCCCCATATCGTAAAAGGCCTAATTAGAAGGGCCGCAAGTGTATCAACAAAACCCTTCCTCCTCCGAACAATACAATTCCTTCTCCTTCATATATAGTTGAACTCGAGCAATAGCCCCCACTTGCATTGGCGACGCATGTATAATAGCACCCACCCACTACTTCTCTAACTTTATAGGGTGGATGTTGATGGCGAGGCAGGAGTCAATGAGGACGATGGTGAAAGAGGAAGATGTGTGTCTATATGTAATCATGAAACATTGGTATAAAATATGGGTTTAGGCATTTAGCTAACAAATGCCTTCGCAACCTGTTTGGAAACCTTATGAAATTGAATTCACTCAAGAATTGAATTCAATTCCATAGGTTGGAACAAAATAATAGCAATGAATGCAATTCATGAAAAGATGTCCAAAGTAAATCAAAACATTTTTGGTTTGATTGAGAATTCTATTTAAAGACTTCAACATAAACAAAGGAAAAATCAAAAATACCCTTCACCCGTTATCCATTTTCTTTTCTATTGAACCCCTCTCATCAAAAACGACTTTCCACCTCCTTCTCTCTGGCGACCTCCCACCTCATTCCACCTCCTCCTCTCCTTCGACCTCCCACATATTGTCCAAGTCATCCAAAAAAGGAATACCTCCTTTAGTTTTTTGTGACATAAAACACAACAATTTTGAAAAGCTGAAAATACTACTGGGGGTGATGCTACTTTGGTTTTCTGTTTTTTGTGACAAGCACTAGGTTGAGATTGACAAGCATAATTAGAAAAGCAATTAGAATACCTCATTTGCTTTTTTTGTGACAAAGCTGGTTGAGATGGAGATGAAGTAGGGTGTGGGAGTGGTGAGGGTAGGTTGAAAATTTCATATACATTGTTTCAATTCAATTATTTACCTTATAGTTTATTCCAACCATTAGAATTGAATTATCATAATTGAATTCTTTTCTATCTAAAAAATTGGTTCTAAGCAAGTTGTTAGGGACACTTGTTAAGGAACTCAAAGTAAACGATTTGAGATTTTTAATATTTTCATTACTCATTAACGATTATTTCCAATAAAATGTTGCCTCTTTGGATTTCTTAACAAGTACCTTAGTAAATTCATGAAAATATTGTAGGATTACATTTTATATTACAGAAAATGTGGTTTCTCATGTGTTTCATGGGGTATTTACCCTATCCTACTAAATTCTTCTATTTTCAATAATTTTTAATACTAAATTCATTAAATTTTGTCATAATTTCATGTTCTATATAATTTTAACAAATTTTTTATTAGTCAAATTATTGAAAGAATCAAATTGTAAAAAATGTAGACATTTGTGAACCATTTGAGCTTATGATACATTTTTCTACAAATATTGTATTGAAAAACATTAATTTATCGCATTGGATCATATGATGCATTAATATGTCACATTATATTAAAAAATGATGACAAATTCAATGAATTTAATGCTAAAAATTATAAAAAAAAAATAGTAAAAAATGATATTTACATCATGAAGCCATATGAATATGAAATACGTGAGAAACCGCCTATAGAAAAACATCCTAAGTCAATCTCTACCGTTATTTGGACATGAATTGGCATGATTAAGGATCATCGTGGTCCTAAATTCAAGAGTTCTATATTAGAAGTCTCGTCGAAAGATAATTATCTTGCACTATTGCACCGCTAGTATAATAATCACTTAATTTAGCATTGTTCAAAAATGTTTTATAAACTGTGGAATTTTTGCGTTGATTAATATGTCCCATAGCGAAAAATAATAATAATAATAATAATAATAATAATAAATCTCTTTAGGGTGCACACTTAATAAAACACCATAAAATGTGATACATGCTCATGCTTAATTGATAGAGTTTAATCGGTATGTATTACTTCTTTATAATTTTTTTAATTAAATTATTTTATATGTATGCCTTTTGAAGTAATAAAAGAAAGAATAAAAAAATTTGTTTATATAATAAAATTTAATTTGATAATAGTGTGAAATTAATTTATACTGAGTTAATTGTTATGTATAGGCAGTATAAGATTTTAATTTATAAAAATTTTGACATTATCATCCAAGCAAATTTTTTTGATATAAATGACTTTTGAATGAGTTAAAAAAAAAGTCAATATTTGTACTAATATAACAAGATTTGACTTATTAACATCATAATAAAAAAATTTACATTATTAATAAATATAAATTAAACTTAATTATTTTCACACTATCAATCAATCAAATTCTAACACATCACTATAAATAATTAATTCTCTCTTTCGCAACTTCAATAATGTCATACATATCTCAAGATTTTGTTGAATCACAGTATAAGTACATAATAATTAAACTTTAATTAACTTTAACAAGAGTTTAATATAGTATCTTGCTATTGATTATTACTTTTAGAAACTGTATAAATAATAACCTCGATTATTTCAGGACTTAATTTGTTGTTAGTAGAATAACAACTAAGCAATGCGAAGTTTCGGACAAAAAGCCGAAGGCATGGGTAGAAGTGTAAATCCGAAAACTTCTTTAAAAGTTTTAGCAGGCACAACCGTCCCGCGTCGCGGGAACAATTAATAGTATATCAAAATTAAATCCTTAAAATAATTTGACATGCATGCACGCATGCATCTTTACGTAAAGAACATTTACGTTTGTGCAAATAACATTACTCTTTCTGCAAACCTGTGCGTCCTGGGTCTTTGTGGTCAAGCAACGACTTAATTAATTAAGACAAAATAACATCACACATCATATGCCACCATCACCGTAACATAAAATTCATTTCTTCAATCCTTAAACTCTTATAAAATGAAATTGACCTAGACCTGAATGAGAGAATGCAAAAGCATTTTTTTGTAGAATCGGTGGTTGTTCCTATTTTTCCTTCATTCTCTCTCACTGTTGAAAGCTCACAATGTTGGTGTGATACCAGATCTCTCTACCATTGACTCTGTAACTACCATCGCCGAGAATTTCTCCTATTTTCTCTTTCACCTTTGGTTTGTTTTCTTTGTTGGCCGCATGGAAGAAATCCAAGTCACCGCGAGAAAGAAGCGGAGTTTCCGAAGGGAATAATTATTTAGTTTCAGCAATTTTTTATTTTTTTGGGGGGGTTTATGCTTCTTTTTTTTTTTTTGCTGTTTTGGGGTTCTTAAAAATTTTTAATACGGCATCAATTTCTTCGAATCCTATCGGCAATTACATTGAGTAGTTACAAAGCTTCTTCAGTTCACCGGTTTCTTTCGGGAAGGTAACTTCAAACTCACCTCTTTCCTCAATTTTTTTTTTTCCTGAAGCATGAACTGAGAACTGCATCTGTGGTGGTTCTTATTTAATGATGCTCATTTCCCAGATTTTATTTAAATAATTTTTATTTTTATTTTTAGGTTCATCCATGAAAATGGACCTTATCCAGATTGAGCAAAGATGCTACCTTTATCGAAAATTTGAGCTTCCCTGAGAATCCTGACACAGACCCACTCATCAATTTCATTTCCTTTTTCACTGTTTTTCACGAGTGTTTTGAAGAATGGAGATTGGGGAAATGAACCAAAAAAATGAGCCACAGCAAGAGGGTCCTTGGGTCCCCAGCACTCCTGTTAAGCCCAATTTCCAGAAACCAGTGCCGATCTACCCTTCTGGGGAGGGAAACCAGCTACCCCTTCATGCCAATGGAGCAGTTGCATGTCCTGAATTCACACCTGGTGCAGGGGAAAACAGTGTGCCCTATGATGGGTCGCTGCATTCAGCTACAATGGCAAACATTGGTGGCGAAAATGGCCGAAATTGTGCGCAGACGGCTTGTGGTGGTGTTCCCCCCAGCTATGGTGGTAATTTGAGCTTTTGCGAGCTCTTGTTCAACATGCAACATAATGGATCGGTGAATTCTGCTGCAACGCAACCGGGAAATGTTGATGGAATGGGGAATCCATTTATTCCTTTGTTCGGCTCGCAGTTCAATGGCAGCCCAGTGACCAACCCAGCCAATGCAGGAGCTAGCAACCACCATCCAATCATTCAAGATAATGACCCTCCGAGTAAGTGTAACTGATTGCAGCTCCCGCTAGTATTAGTTTAGTATGTAACATTGTAACACAACGAGCACTAGCAATGATAATGAAAAGCATAAAATTGAAAAAATGATAGTGCCTTAGACCATGGAATAAAAGTTAGGTGACAAGACTGTAAAGAGAATGGGACATCTCCTTGGAACATCTAGTAGCTTACTACTTCAATTTACTTTTATATGGTGAATACTTCATTCTTTTATCACTTTAGAATTAGATGCACAGCCACTTTAGAAGAGCCTCATCCAAAAATATAATAGAGCAAGAAGAATCAGCTTGAGTGAGGAAAAACAAGATAAATTTCAATGGAACGTTGTTGCATTGTAGTTTCTGCTCACTCCAAAGCAAAGAGCATATCTTAGGCATTCAGACGGCTATCATCCATTTTGCAATGAGTTGAGCGTCTGAATACCAAGTCAAATTTTAATTTCTTAGCTTTCATTTACATAACTACTTTTCCATCAAAATAATTTTATTTGCATATCAAATACATTTTTTCACCAATACTTGGCATTCTTGAGACTGCTCTATGCATTCATACATTTGCCATTTTCTTATTGATACATTTCTGTTTTGATTTTCTTTTAACGCTCAATCAATCTGTGACCATATTGTTCTTACTCTGGTTTTCATATGATCTTCCGCCACAGGCACATTAGGCATGGCTTGCAAGAGCTATAGAACTTCCCAGAATTCCGGACTTGCACCCAACAATGCCGTCAGAGCAGAAAGCAGTATAGCATCAATGCAAGTCAATGCAGAAGAAAAGAATCTAGAGGGTGAAGAGACAAATGTCGCTGCTCAAAACCTTGACAGTAATGAAGCCCCATCCAACAAAGAACTCTGTGACCCTGTTATAGAATTTGGCACAGTTTCTACACCATTCAAGGAGAATCAGAACCCTGATGAAGGTAGCAGCCAAGTCATCGATCTGAATAAAACACCACAGCAGAAACCAAGGAGAAGAAAGCACCGCCCTAAGGTCGTTGTAGAAGGCAAACCAAAAAGAACGCAGAAGCCAGTTACTCAAAACAATGTTCAATCAAAAGAGAAGCCAACTGGCAAGAGGAAGTACGTGAGAAAGAAAGGATTGAACAAAACTTCGGCTGCCACAGAAGCAACAGAATTAATTAAAGATTTGACACCAGAATCTGCCAAAAGATCTTGTAGACGGTCCTTAAGTTTTGACGGAGGGGCAAAAGGTGAAAGTTCTGCTGGTAGAGAAAATGCAACTCTGGATTCTGACGAAGATTGTGTAATTATAGGGGTAAGAAATGTAGGCCGTCCCCGTAAGCCTGTCACTCTTATGAGGCGGGCATCAAATAGTAACATGTCATTACAAGAAAACACACAAGCCACTAGTACATCTCCATCAAGAAGAATCCCCCCAAGGGCAAAACCAACTCCCAAGAGGAAGTATGTGAGAAAGAAAGCATTGAACAAAAGCCCTGCTCCTCCAAAAGAAGTGACAGGAAAATTGACTGAAGAAATGACACCTGAATCTGCCAACAACTCCTTAAATTCTGACACAGGAACAAGAGAGGAAAACTCTGCAGGCAGAGAAAATGCAACCGCGCATCTGAGCACAGAAATTGGAGTATGCACACAGGTAACAAATGTAGGCCTTGCCTGTGATCTAAACACTTCCATGGAACAGGCATCAAATAATCACAAGCCTTTACCTAAAGAAGCACAAGCCCCATCCAAGAGCAGTTCCCCTAAGGCACAGCAAAATGAAAAGCCAACTGCCAGGAAGAAATATGTGAGAAAGAAACGTTTGAACAAGTCTTGTGCTCCTTCAAAAGAAATGACAGGAGTATTGAATGAACCATTGATGCCCAAATGTAACAAAACGTCATGGAAAATAAGAGCTAAAGGTTCATCTGCAGGTGGAGAAAATTTGATTGTGTGTTTTAGCAAGGAAAATACTGTGGTGGCAGAGGAAACGCGTCTAGACCCTGTCCATGACACAGAAGCCCCAACTACATCTCCTTCAAAAGGAAATTCCCCGGGCGCAAACCCAAAAGAAAAACCAGCTGGCAGGAGGACCTATACGAGAAAGAAAAGATTGAAAAACAGTTCTGCTCCTCCAACAGAAGTGGCAGGAGAATTGACTGAACAAATGATGCCAGAATCTACTGAAATGTCATGTAGAAGGTCCTTAAATTCTGACATAGGAGCAAGAGATGAAAGTTCCAAGTCCAGAGAAAATTTAGATGTGCATATAAACAAAGAAAATAGTGTGCTGGTAGAGGAAACACATGTTGGCCTTGCCTATGATCAAAACACTTCCATGATGCAGACACTATATAATTACATGTCTGGGGCAAAGCTGAATGCCAACTCTACAAACAACAAAAACAGAATAAATGGCCAAGCAGCTGCTCAGGATTGGCATGAAAACAGAGAAAACATAATATTAAATCCAGTGGCACAATCAAATCCAAATGGTTCTGCATCACAAATGGTTGGTTTCAAGAGAAAACAATCTGGTTCCACCAAATGGCCAGAAACCAGCAGCATGAATCTGTATGGGGCACAGTATATTGGATTGCCCTCATACCAGACAGAGTGTTGGGTTCAGTTTCCAAACATTCAGAAGAAAAGGAGAAGTGAAAAGGGGAAAGCTTCTAACACGTATTCCATGATGACCACAAAAGAAGTACAACTATCATGTCCTCAACAATATGCTCAAGCGCATCCTTACGCATCAAGGTCCAACTTCTGGATTTTTGGTTCTCAACATTATGCAGCTAAACTTCCAGCAACAGAAAGTGTTGCTCAAACATTTGATGAGTTCAAATTAGCTTTGAGAAGGCTGACAGAAACATCTAGTTCCCCACCTCAAATTTGTGATTATGCTTCTCTAACCAGAATTGGAAGTTGTAATACAGAACCAAGTTATACTGCAATACAAGGCATTTCTGATAGAAAAACATTTGAGGATTCAGAAAGACCAATGACATGCACTGACACTTTAGTTGCAGAGACACGTGCATCAATCCCAAAAAAGAAGCGAAATAGAAAGAAAAATTCTATTTCCTGTTCAGAAAATTCTAGCACAACTGAGATGCAACAGCATTATAATTTTGCACTGGGAAATTACAACCTGCCATTGGGCGAGTCATCAGGTATTTCAACTGCACATTGATTTGTGTCAATAACATCATATACATATCAAAGGACAAATAATTCAATAGTCCATTTTTGCATTGCAGATATTGCTCGTGAAGTAATATGGAAAACCATGCAAAATGTTGATGCATTGGCAGAGCAATTTAGACAACTAAACATCACAGAAGACCTTGCACTTGTCCCTTATAAAAAGAAAAATCAAAAGCAGAAGAACCTTGTCCTGGGAGATGGCACCATCATTCCCTTTCAGGGTGATCCCATCAAGAAACAGCATCCACGACCCAGAGTTAACCTGGATGCAGAGACTGATCGAGTGTGGAAGCTTCTGATGTTAGATATAAACAGTCATGGAATAGATGGAACAGATGAAGACAAGGCCAAATGGTGGGAAGAAGAGCGGAATGTGTTCCGTGGTCGAGCAGACTCATTTATTGCAAGAATGCATCTTGTACAAGGTATCAGTACAATAATTTCAATAATAGCAACATTATTCACCTTTGACACACACCTCAAACAATCCACCTTCCTACTTGTGGTCAATGAAGTGGAAGAAATGAGAAAGGAAAGGAGGGAAAAAAAAAACTTCAGCAGGAACCAATATTAACATTATCCATCAAAACAAATTATCCATTTTCCAACCTTACAATAAGGTACTCCAAAAAGCCAAACCTTAAACTCCATCTAATAGAAATTGAGTAAAGGCAGAGAACTTGTTAGACAAATATAATTGCTACTATATCTCGTCTCTTATAAAGAAAATTCACTCTGATTTATTTTAGTCAATATAAAGATAAGCGGCCAAAATAGTGCGAAACTAATTTAGATAAATCTAAGCCAATGGAAACTGATCCCTAATATGTTATTAGTTATTACAACTTAAAAAGCAACAATAATGACGAGTTTACATGTTTCGGGAGTTGTCTTGTAAACAAGCAACGATGTGCTAAACTCCTTGCAAAATAGAACAATAAAAAGCTTTACTTAGTAAGAATTTTAATCTGTTGCATCTATTGCAGTCCTTAGTCACAGTTTGTATATTAATCAATGCATAATTAACAGGCGACAGGCGATTTTCTCGATGGAAAGGGTCAGTAGTTGATTCAGTGGTTGGAGTTTTCCTCACTCAAAATGTCTCAGATCATCTTTCCAGGTATGAACTCTTCAAAGATTGTTTAGTAGGAAACTTTAACAAGATGCCACACTAACATATTCTTTGTTCTTTCTCTGTTGACAGTTCTGCATTCATGTCCCTTGCGGCTCGATATCCCCTAAAGTCAAGCAGCACATGCAAAACATATAATGGGGAAGGCACAAGCCTAGTAGTTGAAGGACCACAAGCACATATAGTGGAACCAGAAGAGAATGAAGAATGGGATGTAAAAACATCAAATCAATATGCTGATGACCGAAGCTCGATACCAATAGACATCGTTGAGCATTCTGGAGAAAAGGCTGTCAACAGTAATGATTCTTGCAGAACTACCAGTAGCATAACTAGCTTAACAGATGAATCAAACTGCAGACTATCTGAATCATCTCAGAGAAATATTAGAGAACACCATAGTCCAATCAGGAGTGAACTAACAAGTGCTATGACTGAGGAAAGGGAAGAAAAATCATGTTTTGAGGGTGTCAGGAAAGAGTTGGATGATATAGTTTCATCCCAAAGCTCTGTCATTTCATCTCAAATATCTGGAGATTTTTCGAATGATCAAAATCCTGAGAAGATAGGATCCTACTCAGATAGCAACTCAGAAGTAGAAGATTTGTCAAGTACAGCAAAGTACAACAGTAATCATAACAGGACTTCCTTCTGTAAGCTTCTAGAAATGGCAAGTTCAAGCAACTTACATGAAATTAACAGTCAAAGCAGCGAATCTACTGACCACTTGAGAGATGCATACGATCAATCTACAGACATGAAGAATGTTAACCCAACTGAAAACTTGGAAAAATCACATGTTACTCAAGTCTCCCTAGAAGCATCCATCATCCCATCCCACGAACATGAAAATCACATGAACAGACCATGTTTTCAAAGAAAAGAGTCTGCAGACCAAGTTGTGATTTCCCATTCTCAAAATATGGTAGCTCAACTCCATCCTCAAGAACAAAGCAATCACATGCAGCAAAACTTTTTTAACACTTCTGGGCAAGTTCAAGATCTTATGCAGAAAGAAGGGCAGTTAGATCTTGGTGACCACAAAGATGCTGTAAGAAGTGAAACCAATGAGGTAAGTTCTACTCCAATGATATCAAAGAGCAGGGGAGAAGGGAAGGAGAAGAAGGACGACGCTAACTGGGATAGTTTAAGAACAGAAGCACAAGCTAAGGCAGGGAAAAGAGAGAAGACAGAAAACACCATGGATTCTTTAGATTGGGATGCTGTGAGATGTGCAGATGTCAATGAAATTGCAGATGTCATCAAAGAACGGGGCATGAACAACAGGCTTGCAGAACGTATAAAGGTCCAATCAACTTCCATGAAATGAAAAACTATTTATCACTTTCTGGAAAGAGACAATCCTTCAATTTAGCTTGCATTGCATTTAAATGATATACTATGCAGAATTTCCTGAATCGACTGGTTGAAGAACATGGAGCCATTGACCTAGAGTGGTTGAGAGATGTTCCACCTGACCAAGTGAAGTAAGCCTAGTGGTTAATTTAACTATTTAATTTAAATTTTATTTCCATACACATGAACTCTAACTTGACTGGTAACACACTCCAAAGCAGTAAGATCTATTTCATACCAGCAAAATATATGCATGATAAAATTTCAATTATACATACAGAGAATACTTGCTCAGCGTAAGAGGATTGGGACTGAAAAGTGTGGAATGTGTGCGGCTTTTAACACTACACCATCTTGCCTTCCCAGTAAGTTGAAAACGTAGGTATGAATTACATGAATATGGAATTGATCTCACAAGTTATTGCTATATAACAGGTGGACACCAATGTTGGACGAATAGCAGTACGCCTTGGATGGGTACCTCTCCAGCCACTGCCTGAGTCACTACAATTGCATCTCCTAGAAATGTGAGTACTACATAAATAAATGATATTAAGCATCACTAGTAACTTATATAAGAAGTGTTAACATCATTGTTCAATGTAGGTACCCCATTTTGGAGTCCATACAAAAATATCTCTGGCCTCGATTGTGCAAACTAGATCAAAGAACATTGTAATAATTCATTTTCAATTTACTGTAGCAATTAACACATACAAGTATTTCTTTGTTTCTGCATGTTTAGCCAGGGTAATTTGCATATTGATTTTCCTCTTTTATTACAATGTAATACAGATATGAGCTACATTACCAGATGATTACATTTGGAAAGGTAAATTGCATCTTATACATTGATCCTACTTGCCCAAACCTGGTTGTGATTGCGACAAAACAATTATTGCAGGTCTTTTGTACAAAAAGTAAACCGAATTGCAATGCATGCCCAATGCGAGGAGAATGTAGACACTTTGCTAGTGCATTTGCAAGGTATGTGGACAATACATTAGAATATTTTGCAGAAAAAAACACTGTTATGCAGCAGAATCCAGAACTCCTTTCTCATACATTAGATTGCAAATTTTTTGGCATGAAGGTACTGTAAGTTTTTTTGTTGGCAATAAAAGGAAGGAACTTGGAATTGGGAGACTGAATATTAGAAAGTTCGTATATCAGTATTATTATATGCAATACCGCAGTATATTGACAGCACTCTAATTGCATTCTATCCTCATCACAACTATTACCTTAGGAAATAGCTCTGTAGGTAACTGCTGAAATGATCTCAGTACCACTCTGAAAATCCAAAAATATGCATGCATTGCAAGTTATGATAGATCATCAATTACAAATGAACATTATTGTATGCAGTGCAAGACTTGCTCTGCCAGAACCAGAGCAGAATAGTATAGTTACCACATCTGGAAACAATGTGACTGATGAGAACCCATCTACAATCAACAACAGTCAGTTGCACTTGCTTCTCCCCGGGAATGCAAACCAAGGAGTAGAAATTCAACAAACAGAAGTGAGCACACAACTAGTATCAAAATCTGAAATAAATAGCTGCCAACCTATTATTGAAGAGCCAACAAATAGTTGCCAACCTATTATTGAAGAGCCAACAACTCCAGAGCCAGAGTGCTCACAAGTATATGACATGGAGGATGCCTTCTGTGAAGATTCATGTGAAATTCCTAGAATTGAACTTGACATAGAAGAGTTCACTCTGAATTTACAAAACTACATGCAAAACAACATGGAACTTCAAGAAGGGGAAATGTCAAAGGCCTTGGTTGCTTTGAATCCTGAAGCTGCTTCCATTCCTACACCCAAGCTGAAGAATGTTAACAGATTACGAACAGAGCACTGTGTGTAAGTAAAATAACTAACTCATCTCCTACGAATTAAGCTGAAGGCACTAGAAAAATGTTGAGAAGAAAGTAATGAACAGCACTTATGAAAGACAGGCAATCTGTAATAATATATCCCAAATCATTAATGCTGGAATAATNCCCAAAAAAAAAAACAAAAAGTTGCAGGATAAGAATTTAGCGTGCAAATAGAAATTCCATTGCTTGCATAGAGTTTCAACATGTATCATATCCACCACGTAGCTAAAAGTTCTAACATTTTATACTGATTTTGTGTCCACTTTCATACAGTTATGAGCTCCCAGATACACATCCTCTTCTGGAAGGGGTCAGTTATTGCTACATTTATTAATCAAAGCTAGATTAACTTTTACCATTTATGTCCAACTTTTATTAACCACTTGTGTGTTACAGTGTGACAAACGAGAGCCTGATGATCCAGGCAAATACCTTCTTGCTATATGGACTCCAGGTAGACAAAAATGACAACTTTGCTACCATGCTTCCTTCTGGATTATTTTAATAGGCAGTGAAGCCTTTGCTTGTCCTATACAACATAAGTTGAGAACATTTTTTCAATACATGACTTGCTTCAGATTCTGGTTTTTTTAATTCATTCTCCCAAATACATTGATGATTACTTTAGGTGAGACAGCAAATTCAATACAACCACCTGAAAGCAAATGCAGCAGCTCTCAAGAATGTGGCCAACTTTGTAACGAGAAGGAATGTTTCTCATGCAACAGTTTCCGTGAAGCAAATTCACAGATAGTTAGAGGGACACTCCTGGTCTGACTGCTTATCAAAATAATCATTTTAACCATGTGTTGCTTAAGTTTAATATATTATAGGTTTTAGGGTAATTTGATGAAAACGAAGTACACTCACTTGAATTGATGATGAATATGAGCAGATACCATGTCGAACAGCAATGCATGGAAGCTTTCCACTAAATGGCACCTATTTCCAAGTCAATGAGGTAAAATAGTGTGGAATTACATATTGACACCTTTTTTCATTTATATTTTGTATCTTTGCAATTTCACAAGTAATACATTGTATCATTTGAAGCAGGTGTTTGCTGACCATGAATCAAGTCTTGACCCAATAAGTGTTCCCCGAAGTTGGATATGGAACCTCATAAGGCGAACCGTATATTTCGGAACCTCTGTACCGACAATATTTAAAGGTAAAGAATTCAAAATTATACAGATAAAATAAGCAATAAATTACTATATGTCAAACAATGAAGTTGATGAATATATGATTTTTGTCAATCAGGTTTAACGACACCAGAAATTCAGCAATGCTTTTGGAGAGGTAATATTTAGTTCCTAGAGTGTAATCCTGCTTTATGAAATCAAATAGTCTACTGCAGCCTGTTATTATTGTTGTAATTGCAATATCTAGTTTGCAGATATTTTAGATATACTAGAGAGGAAAAGGAGTAAAGAACTAAAGATTAACGCACTTCTCCAGCTTTATTTGCTAGAAACTTGATGGATGGCACCATTATGTGCCATCTCACATCTATGGCTTTTAGGTTAACGTTTTGCAAGAATCTAATCATGAGGGGGGTGGGGGTGTAGAGGCATTTATTATGCGTGCTACATACTCCTACAAGTGCTACTGAAGTTGACTGTATATGAATAAGATCAAAGCATTAACTGCATAGCAAACCAACCAAAAATACAAGTGCCTTTACAAGCAACGAGAGAGAGCCTTATTGCTAGAGTAAATTGTGTGTGTAACAGAGAGGGAATAACTGGTTTCTTGTCTTAATCTCATTCAGAAGCATTACGTGACCTACTCAAGCCTATGCTGGCATCAAAACTCCTTAATCAATAAAGGAAACCCTTGGTAGCAATTTTCTTTGACTGTTGAAGTCCATTCTAGAACCACTTTGTTTAATATTTCAAGCAACCATGCTTTATCATCTTTTTTCAGTCATTACATGGTATTTTTTTCATAATTCATAATCTGTTTCCTGGTCGAATACTTGCACACATGCAGGAACGCATCTCTCACACACACATTAAAATACTTCCAATAAGTTATGCCAGTCCATAGACTTTAGCAGATCTCAGTCATCTTGCTTTCAAATCATTCTGTTTACTGGTCGATTATTTCTTGCCTTTCCTGACCTTAATCCAAGTTCTTGCTTAGGTAGCATTATGAACACTTCTATAGAAGTGCAAACTATGTGTAAAACTTATAGCCCAAATATGCTAAACAATTCTTTATCTCTTGTTTTATGAAGAACCATTATTCCCTAATAGGAGGAACCCATATGATTATTGAATGGAAAAGCAAGTATCCAGATAACCTAACCTCTCTTAACATATAATGAAAATGCTTTGCAGGGTATGTCTGTGTACGGGGTTTTGACAGGGCAACACGAGCACCGCGTCCTCTGATGGCTCGACTGCACTTCCCAGTTAGCAAAATGCCCAAGACCAAAGAGAGTACAAAGAAAAAATCAAGCGCTGCAAAATCACAAGTATCAGAACCAAATGAAGAACAACCTGAATTGCTTTCTAATAGTCAAAACCTTTAGTAAAGGGGTAGAGCCAGAAGACAAAGTTAGAGAGTTATTCATGTCATGATTGTGTTTCCCTGTAGTATGTATATACTAACAAATCGATTTTTTAAGTTAAGTTCAAACTTTTATCATCATGCTCAGAGAGGGTGAGCAGTTTTTACTAGACTAGGACCAATAATGTGTCAAATGGTAATATACCTAGGCTCTGGCTTCTTGTTTTGAAAACTCAGTATATGAAGAGGAGTGTGAGCCAGGTAATGCCAAAAGCAGAGACAAGAGCTGAGTATTTTCCCCACCAATTCTTGCGGAAATATAGACTAAGGAATATTCAGATTTGAATTTTATGCCGCTCGCATTTTCCATTTCTCTTGCATTCCATTAGTAAGATAATGATGATCTTTGAATGCAGAGAAATATAAGTGATTAAAATCAATGAATCATCCTTGCTAAACTAACTTAACTCACTGCTCTAAATTCTAATTCTCATAGCAACTGAAAAAAAAAAAGTTGAATCCCTATGTTTCTGACAGTTTAAAAATAGTCTTCGGTGAATTCAAATTCAAAAAAAAAAAAAAAAAACCTATCAAATCAATAGTGATAAAAAATTGAATTCTATGTTTCTAATAATGACAAAAAAGAACCTCCAATCAATGCAAATGAGAAGTAATAAGAAACTATCACATCAATACCATTAATAAAATGCATTCTATGTTTCTAACAGTAACAACAAATAATCTCTCAACAAGTAAGCAGGCATGCTAGCAATATTCAGCTAATTATATCAAAAGCGAATCAAAAAATAATCAATTCAACCATAGCGTAATAATCCTAATGCCGTTCATAGATCTATTCAGGCATCCGAGAGTATCTTGCAATTTTACCGAACATTAAAAAAAAAAAAAACATTTCAATCATAGTTTAATAATCCTTATTTGAGATTGTTTGATGCCGTTCATAGATCCATTCAGCATCGGAGTAACTAGCAATATACAAGTAGTTATACTAAAAAAAAAAATCAAAAATCAATTCAATCATAGTGGAGCAATTATTATCGCGTCTCATTCATAGATCGATTCAGGCATCGAAGTGAGGAACAGAAAATTAATACTACTGTAAAGCTCTAGAGGTTTCAGGTCACGAAGCTACCTTTCAAATCTCCACCTTCGCGCGCGGGAACAAAACGAATCGAAAAAATGCTGAACTCATCGGAAATTAAAACTGTGAATTCGTCTCCGATTGAGAGAGAGAGAGAGAGAGAGAGAGAGAGAGAGAGAGAGAGAGGTGCAGTGTGTTTAATGTTTATGCGTTTGGAGGAATGGAGGAGAAACATAGTGGTGTTGAGTTGTGCTGTGCAAATTGCAGCTTTTGCCGCCATAACGCCGTTTTCATTTTCATAATATGCCTTTTTTCCCTCCCCGCGGTATTTATATATTGTCTCGGGCAATGGGCACTTTTGGCGGTTGGGTGTTGGGTTTGGCTGGTCTCCTTTCTTATTTTGATTTGGGCTCAAACTTCAAAGCCAAAGCCCAAAGCTGCAATAGCCTATTTTGATAATGCTCATTTTAGTCCTAGAGTAGTATATGGTAAGCGTCCCTTGCCTTTTTTCATTTTAGACATAAAAAAAATTAACTCAAAAATGATTCAGAAGGCATGTCTCTTATATTCTTTTTTTTCATGTACACCAGATAGTTAAATAATTATTTTGAGGCGATATTAATTTTAAATTTTATATTTTCATCTTCTTCTACAAACATATTTTTGTCTTCTTTGTGCCCTTGTATTTTTTATCATATGACGCTTACTGTATGTTACTTAAAAGTGTAAGTCTAGGTCACTTTGGTTATTGAAATTCTAAATTTTGTTTTTTAATCCCTAAAATTATAAGTTGTAGGTCAAATTAGTCAATTAATTCATTACCATTACTATATTGTCATGTTTTTGTTGATTTTTCATATTAAATAATAATGTGATAACAACTGAGGTTGTGTAACACATCTAAAGGCTAAAAATGTGGTTAGACAGACAATTGAAACTATAAATCTAGTTGTAATTACATCTTTATTTGCAATCATAAATGCTCTCATGACCTTATTTGTAGTTACTTATAACTAATTGGCAATCACAATTGTTATAATTTTATTTAATGTGACAAATCAATAAAAATATAAAAATATAACAATATATTGATGATAATGAAGTAACTTAATTTGATTACAACTTATAATTTTAAATATTTCAAAAAATATCTTTTAAATTTCAATGATAAAGTGATTCGAGCTTTAATTCTTTTTATTATTGGTGGCTTTTGCTCCTTTTTTTCATTCTTTGCGAAGTTAACAATCCCTTTTTGTTTCGACCCAAAAGAAAAATACAAAGCCTCTTTGTGGAACACTTGAAGGAGATGTCAAGAATGAAGTTCCTTTGTTGAACCAAAATAATTCTAAAAAAGTTACCCTTGCGTGTGATAAGTAAGGTAAATGATTAAAACACGTTGAATTTGTGAACATGCTTATCTTTTGAATGGTAAAAGTCATGTGCAGCTTCCGCTTCCACATTGCAGTTAAAAGAGTTTAAATTTGATCTTTCGAACAAAATAAAAAATAAAAAGTATATATGCTTTACAGAATGAAGTATTTATTCCAAATTTGGACTTTGGAGAGTAGACTAATAACGAATCACATGTGTGTAAAGCATGAACACCTAGATAAAAGAATAACATGTGAAAAATCAGTTTAATTTTTTATTTTTCACGTGAAAGTAGCGTAATGCTACTCATGTATCCCAAGTAGATAGCCATCACTCACGAATAGAAGTGGGAAAACTAAAATATAACGAACCTTATTCTTGAGGGAACGTGCAAGTAAAGCCGTGAGCATAACTAAGTAAATGGTTAAATAAGTTTTTAGTTTATGTAATATCAAAAAGTTTGTATTTAGTTCATAAAAAAAATTTCATTTAGGAGTTTTTTACTAAAACACTCTTGATACGCAAACAAATTACCAAAATACCACTGTTTCCAAACATTTAACAAAATTAACCATGTTTTGGTTGACGTGGCATTCACGTTATGCGTGGCGAACCACGTCAGATTCGCATATACGCTTGACAAATGGTGCTGAGATTCGCCAACAGGGTTGTCAAATCCAATAGTAATTCGCCAATAGGGTTGCCAAATCCAATAGGAATTCACCATTCGAGTTGGCGAATTAGGAATTCGCCATCCGAGTTGGCGAATTTGAACCCGACCCACATAACCCCAACCCTAAACGCTACTAAACCATAATCATACCCTAACCCTAAACCCTAATCAACCAGTTTGGCAAATTTAAACCCGGCCCATAACCCTAACCTTAATCAAACCCTAGCCCTAAACCCTAATTAACTGGTTTGGCGAATTCAATAGAAATTTGCCACCCAGTTTGGCGAATTTGAACTCGACCCATATAACCCTAACCCTAATCAAACCCTAGCCCTAAACCCTAATCAAACCTAATCAGCCCCTAACCCTAAACCCTAATAACACTGACCTTATAAACCTAACCATACCCACAACCTTAACACTAGTCAAACGCTAACTCCAATCAAACCTGGCCCTAAACCATAAAAACAAACTCTAATCAAACCCTAACCATAAACCATAAAAACAAACTGTAACCATAATAGTAAACCCTATATAATTGATCATAATGCGCTCCCATGTAATTTTCCATTCCCAAAGACCAAAATCAATTTAATGGTACCAGGAGCAAAAATGGTTATCTTTTGTTACTTATAATCTTAAATGGTTATCTTTTGTCACTTATAATCTTGATTATGATAAATAATGGTTATCTTTAGGGCTAGGGTTTGATTAGGGTTAGGGTTAGTCCAAATTCGCCAACAAGGTTGCCAAATCCAATAGGAATTCGCCTACTCGGATGGCGAATTCCTATTGGATTTGGCAACCCTGTTGACGAATCTCAACATTATTCGCAAAGCATGTAGGTGAATCTGACGTGGCTCGCCACATAGAGCGTGAATGCCACGTCAGCCAAAACAAGGGTAGTTTTGTTAAATGTTTAGAAATAGGGGTATTTTGGTAATTTGTTTGTGTATCAGGGGTATTTTAGTAAAAAAAACTCAAACTTCTAAGACTGATGGCAAGGCTGCTAGGAACCATGATGGCTTGGTGGTTGGAGACTTGGGGATTGAGATAAAAGGATGATGGATATGAGAAAAGAGGGATTTCTTTTTTATTTTATTTTATTTGAAAACGGGTTGGGTTTGGGTATCCGGGTTGTGTGGTTAAAAATGTGGATTATGCCACGTGGAAAACTTAACAGTCACGTCAGCGCCGTCCAACCCAAACTGACGTGAGGGATTTAAAAACGAAGAAAAAAAATTTACAGGACTAAATCCAAATGAAAATTTTTTTAGAGACCAAACACAAACTTTTTGATATTACATAGATTAAAAACTTATTTAACCTTAGAGAAAATAAAGATGTTATTATATGATTGTTATTTTAAAGAATGTAAAAATGATATGTCTATTAGTAGACTGAAAATAATTAGGTCTACTCACAGGTTGAGTCGGGTATGACCTAACTTACTAAATGACCTAACTTACCAATCTGACATTAGGTTGGATGAGTCAATTTTGAGGTAATTTGGGTGGGTTATTTGACTCAACTCGACTTGCCCGTTAACGAGCCGAATCTAGTTAGTTTATGATTAATCGTTAAGCAATTTTTTAAATAAAAAATATTTTTAAAATAAAATTCATATAACAAAATTAGTTAAAATATAATAATAATAATAATACTAATTTGAGAGTTTGAGATAGAAGAGTGAAGTGCCATCCGTTATTGAAATTGTGTATTTTCACTTTTGATGAATTATACATACATTGAGGTAAATATTGAGATACCTAACTACTCTCTAATTATGGCACATGTGTGCTAAGTTGGATTAGTTACAACAACTTGTAACTAATCCTAACTAACAGTTTGTTATACACTCTATGATGAATATCTTATAATATATTATTATTGTAGGTTGTGCTTTTTTTTTGGTTTAAATTAATTAAAATATAATAATAATAATATATATACTTAAGTCGGGTAATCAGATGGTATGTCGAGGCAGCTTGTATCAACTAATTTGATTAGACTTCATCTGACCAAACCTAACTCATTTAGTTTGGGTCAGTTGCATCTGACAATTTTTTGCAAATCAATCAGATTCTTGATTAGTTTTAACTAAATTAAGTTAAATCACACTCTAAAATAAGTTAAGATATTAATAAGATATAATAATATTTTAATTTTTTTTTCCTGTTTATAGTAAATTAAAATCCGCGCGTGTTGTGTCAAGATTTTTTTTGAGGTTCACCCGAGTCGCCAAATTTCACTCGAAATTGTTTTCCGCTACGGACCGGCGCCTTGGGTCTAATCTCACTTTTTCTTTTGTTTTTTTAAATTAAATTCTTAGTGTAATCTCAATTTGACTTAAAATAATGTTAATAAAGACAAAGAATTAAGAGGGTAATCACATCCACGACAGGCACAGCTTGAGATTCATTGAACATCACCCTATTTCTGTTCCTTTTTCTTTCTAAAAAAATCATTACTCAAATCAAACCCATGTTTGTGTGACTTTGGAAAGAGGCTTTGGAAAGAGGCTGCTTTATTTAGTTGCTCCAGAAGCGTTTGTCGTTGGCAGGAACTAATCACTTTTAAAGTTATGAGATTATTAAAGTGAGTATGTTTCATTTAATAAAATATTTTTTTATATATTATTAATAATTGAACTTCTGATCAAATATTTAAAAAACACAATTATCTATTAAATCTGGCCTTCTTGTTTTTTTTTTTCCTTCACTTTCTTAATTTCGTAGGTGAGAGAAAGAGACTGGTTCAATAGTTAATTTAAAACAGAACAGCCCCAAAATCAAAGGATTAGTATTAACATCACGTAATGTTAAAGAGATTGAGACATACTCGTAGGTACATGCACGAGTATTTTAAAATAAATTAAGTTTTTTAGAAAAGTTTATAAATCACAATTTAAGTATAGATTGATTTTGATGTACGTTTAGTACTTTCTAGTAGTATTATCATCCACTTGTATAATAATAATATTATTATTATTATTGTGTGTATATGTAAATATATATATATATATATGACTTTTGAGATAATAAAAGTAAAAAGTCAAACACCCTTGTTCGCTTAATAATATTTGATTAAATTGTTATAATTTAAAGTCTACAAAATAAAGCTTCACATCGATTAAAAATAAACTAATTAAGTGAAGAGTATATAACATAAAATAACCTATAATCTAATGGTCTCAAGGTTTTAGGTCAATATAAATTTTTTGATTTGCTTTTGTGATTTATTTCTTAAAATCACGATTAAGCTATTTAAAATCTTTTTTTTTAAACAAAACTTGAAAACACAGACTTAATCTATTGATGTAAATCAACCAAAATTCCACACTCCAATAATTACATTTTCCAAAATATTTTTGCAAACTTTTTTCCAATTATTATTACATTGAAATTAAACTATTTAAATATAAAGTAAACTCACAATGTGTGGTTAATTTCTATTAAAAAAAGAGGCAAACACAAATTAGGCCCTAAAAAATAAGAACGTATTTCGTAATCTCTTACCATAAAAAACGTAAGACATATTTGTCTCTATATCATGACAGCTCAAGTTGATCTATAATAAAAGTTAGTGTGATAAAATTTGGTCTATATGAATTTATAATCGATACAAATTGATCTCTACTTAACAAAATTTAAGGATTATTTTGTCAATTTGAATTGTTTGCTTATTAAATAACTAATTTGTCCTACATTATTGATGATGAGATATTACAAAATATTTTTTTTAGGGACTATGTTTTTGTCACTATTTTCAAGAGGGATGAGATTGATATTTTACTCATTATTAAAAAAATCATTCTCCAATCCTTATTTTTGTCTCGTCTCTCATTCTTTTCTTATATTCTTCATTTTTGTAAGTGTTTCTATGGGTTACATCCTTTTTTCTTTGGTGGCAGTCTCACCATTTTTTTCATTTTCGTTATTTATGATTTTTCATTTAACAAGTAGCTCTAGTCTAAGATCTGTAGCATAATTATCTCATTTGTTGTGTTTTTGTTTTTCTTTTGTGGTGTATTTTTTCTTTCTATTTTTTTTTTCATCCCTTTGTGTTGTATCTTTTATAGAGAGTCATACAAATAGTGATGATATTCAAATCTATTGTGAAATGAAGTATAATGCATTTTTTTAATTGTAACACTTGTTGTGTTGGTCTCTAATATGAAGTATGTTTAAATTTTGATAATTTTCGGATAATGAGTATAGTGTATTTACATCTTATTAGCATTAATTCTAATATATTGCTTAATTTCAAAGGGTTGTTGGACTTTTCTGTTGATGAAATTGTTTCCTTTTCATGGAAAAAAAAAAAATCATAATCCAAACGCAGAAGGATGTGCTGCAAGCTCCATGCCTTCTTCAATTATACAATTCGCAACTTGTACGATACCCACTTTGCTTAACACAACACACGTTACTATTTGTGTACTCTAGTGCTATTAAGACGGGTTCTTGTGCTTAATTGTGCCATTGATTGGCTTCGTCAAATGTGCCAAATAATTAACAAACATAGTGGGATATATTTTATGTGTCAATTTGATTAGAATTAATATTGACTCACTGAGCTTTGGGCAACCATAATAGTAATATCAAAGTCAATACAAATAATAATTATTATTATTATTATTTATTATTATTTTGCTAATGAACTATGAAGCGCAAATACGGACATGGAACACAAAGGCACGTCATATTAAAAATTGCATGACATAGACAAAAATATATGTAGTATTAAAAATTTAAGAAAAAAATATAAATATATTCATATTATATATGCAGTTCAAAATTCACAATGATATTTTATTATAATCGTATGTCAAATTATAAATTTTTACTACTTTATAATCTCATTTCAAAATACATAAAATATTTCAAATATATGTCATGTATCAATATTTAATGTGTATATGTTGTCCTAGATGTATCTTGTCTGTCTAAACCAAAAAATATATTTTTTAATTTTAAATATATGTTTAATGGGTGTCTAATGTGTGTTTTGAATTGTCGAACACGTTGTTTAAAAGACATGTTGATACTTATTAGTTAAGAGATATATTTAAATGTTTATGGAATACATTTAATGTGTGTTCTATCAATGTTATCGATCATTGATTACTAGATTTTTGTATATTTTTAACATTCTAAATTTAAATTAATGAATTATGATTGTTGTCTATTAAGTTAAATGGTATCCCTATTTGGGTATTTTAGTTTTGTTTGTAGTATATTTCTTAATTCTTATTGTTGTTAACGGGGTAGGCAGGACTCTTAGAAATTTGTAGGCAATGCGCTAATTAAAGGTAACTTTGTTTAATACTTATTTTATTCCTTTGGTAGGTCAAAAGTGACTTTTCCAATGCATTTAGGATATGCATAAGGTGAGACATGCATGAAAAATTGGAAGAATTTGAATTGGGTTCAACTTACGTGATTGAGCCACTGAGTAAATCGTTGTCTACCAACTTTAGAACAAAAAAATAATCATTATTGTTCATGTGGTAGCGGCTAATTTGATCTCAAGTATGATTTAGACCTTCGTTGATCATTAATTTTTAATTATAAAAATATCCAATGAAATTGCAGAAAGAAAATGAAGGAAAATAGAGAGAAACAATGAAAATGAGTAAGCAGAAGAGATTTTGCAGAAAATCAAGCAAAATCCATGGAGGCGGAAGCGGAAAATCACGATGATACCATGAAAGAAGTTTCTGTTATTGCAGAAAATGAATGGAAAAATTGCTATTGATGAAGGCATTCTGCCTTTTTATAGTTACAACATCAGTTGCTTGAATTGCAAGCTAATCAATTATGCCATGTGCTCAATAACTAATTTTCTAACTAACTATCTCACAATTAGCATAACTAACTTAAGTAACTTTCTTCTTTAATGGTAAGTTAGTTTATCATCCAAATCATTACTTATTTTGGATTATTATGATCATTTAATAATTACAGTTACAATTATTTTTATTTTTTAGTTTGAAACGAGAGTCACTTATCAAAATGTCTTATTTTCTTTCTTCCTCCTCCCTCGAGCGCTGTATTTTCCTCTAGAACCAGCTCCACCGCACACACCACCTCCTCTGGCGAGCCCTCATCTTCCCCATCAGTGTGCCCTCATCGCCTCCGCCCCCTCCGTCACCATTCACATCAACTCCAGGGCGGCGAGGGCTCGCTCCGCGAGGGCGCACTCAAGGTCTGAGGTGGCCTCCACGATAGCGGTGATGGCACCGGCCTTGAAGGTGAGGCAACGATTGGAGGGGGAGAATTAGAGGGTGAAGAGGATCTTGGTGGAGGACGGTGACGTGGTGGTGAGGTGGCAGATGATGTGGCCGAGGAGGGCCGAAGGACAATGGGGCTAGTCCTGAGGTGTGTTGGGAACTAGGGAATATTCTAGAAGGTGGAGGGCGGCGACGTGGTCAGCATCAGAGCCGATGGTAAGTTGGAGCTCCAAGACGTGGAATAGTTCTTGGAGGTTGATGGGGAGTAGAAGGGACGAGGGCGGTTGAGCGGTGGAGGAGTAGGTTGTGGTGGGGAGGGAGAACCTCCATTGGGTGAAGCTTTGTGAGGTGGCGGAGGAGGTGGAGGACTCGACTGAGGAGCAGAGCTTATGGTGGTGGGATGGGGGTTAAGTAGTGGAGGATGAGGTGAGAAAGTGGCGCCAGTGGGGCTGAGGATAGTTTGGGCATAGTGGTGGAAAAAGCCGCAAGATAATAGCTGGGTCTTCAGCTGTGGTTAATGGGGTTTCATTGTGTGTGAGTAGTGACTAGCACTTTTGCTCTGTGATTCTTATTTTGATAAGTGACTCTCATTATAAAATAAAAAATAAAATAACTCTAATTGTAATTATTATAAAATTGACATATGATCATTTTTAAGATTAAAAACTAAGACCAACGAAGATCAAAAACATACTTGAGACCAAGTTAGTCATCACCTTATTCATGTTGCTAAACTTTTATTACTAGTACTAGTTAAATTTGTTGACTAGTATAAACTTTTTATTCGGATTATTAAATTTATTCATCAAAGACAAATAAGCCCTCCCATTAGATTAACTTATTAATTACCGGGTTACACCACCTATCTTAGTTATTTTTTTTCCAAAAAAAAAAAAATATGGTTTGGTGACATATACTACTAGTTTGAGAGAAATATTAAACTAAATTATGGATATAATAAAAGTTAGAAACAACTAATGAAGTTGTCTTAGCTAGTCGAATTTTAATTTGTTTTTTGATTTGCTACTAAATACTTTAGTTTTATTTGTTTAGTTCTCTTATTAGCATGTCAGATTACTGTATATAAGTGTTAAATGAAGAGTTCAATTGTTATATATATGGATAGGGTAATACTTTTTATAGACGTTTTTACTCTTTTACCCTTACTGGGGGAACTAATTACCAAAATACCCCCGTTTCAAAATATTTTACCAAATTACCATGGTTTGGGCTGACGTGGCATCTGCGCCATGCGTGGCATGCCACGCAGGATTCGCCAACAAGGGTGCCGAATTTGCCCTAGAAGTGGCATCAAGGTTGGCGAATTCAGTGCAATGGAAAAATGGGCATTTGCACTAAATTCGCCAGCAAGGTTGGCGAATTCAGCATGAATTTGCCTCCCTTGTTGGCGAATTCAACACGAATCTGCCACGTGTACTGTCTGCATGGTGGGGCAAGCAATCTGGCGGGCCATAGTCCCTTTGATTTGTTTTTTCATTGTGGAGTAGTACCAGCCTGATCGAGTTACAAGTTTTCTTTTTCACTCAATTTATTTTGGGTAATTTTAATTGTGTGAAATAAGAACTTACGAAAAATTACAAGAGCATATGTCTATTAAGTTTTCTGAGAAATTGAACAAGTTTTTTGAGAAAAATGTTAAAACCAAATACTATATTAACTAAAATCCATGCTTCTAGAATATATCGAGGGTTCCACCCAATTAATTTGAATCATGTACTGGTTTTCTTGAAATTGATAAATGTTGTCTTTGGTTTGCCTATCCTTTATGTTGATAACGGTTACGCAAAATAACTTGCCCTAAAGATGGAAATATATTCTTAGCATGTAACACCTAAGCAACGTTGGTCATATTTGTCCTTACCCTAAACCTTAATATTACTTTAAACATTGTATATTTGTCATCTCCCAAACACAACAGCTTATTTGAGATAATTGAGATCCCGTTGTTTTATTGTATTTCTTGTTAATATTACTTCTGATCCAGGCATAACTCATGTAATAACCATGGAAATGTGATGTCAGCAGCAAGGGGTGGAATTCGTCAACAAGGGAAGCAAATTCATGCTGGTGCCACTCCACAATGAAAAAACAAATCAAAGGCCCCGCCAGATTGCTTGCCCCGCCATGCAGACAGTACATGTGGCAGATTCATACTGAATTCGCCAACAAGGGAGGCAAATTCATGCTGAATTCGCTAACCTTGTTGGCGAATTTAGTGCAAATGCCCATTTTTCCATTGCACTGAATTCGCCAACCTTGATGCCACTTCTAGGGCAAATTCGGCACCCTTGTTGGTGAATCCTGCGTGCCATGCCACGCATGGCGCGGATGCCACGTCAGCCCAAACCGTGGTAGTTTGGTAAAATGTTTTGAAACGGGGGTATTTTGGTAATTAGTTCCTACAATAAGGGTAAGAGAGTAAAAACGTCCTTTTTATATTGTCATCTAATTAAATATTGTTAGATAAATAATATTATTAGATGACTTTAACTCCCACTATTTAAAAATTAATAGTTAACAACAAAACTTTCAAATAAATTAGACATCTTTTTTGTTTATTGTAAGAACAAATTTAATTGCTATGCATAAATAATGTAGATTTTTCTATATTGCTATTCAATTCATTAAATTCTTTGATATAAATAAAAAATAATTAACTTTCTTACTTACTGCTTGACCTTGAAAAATCATGCACATGACATGAATTATTTAAAAAATCACGCATGTAAAATGATTTAATCACTATAAATATCTTTACAAGTGTTAAATGAAGAGTTTAATTACTTTGTACATGTAGGATAACATTTTTTATACTGTCATCTAATCAATTATTGTTACATAAGTAATATTAGTTGATTTTTTCACTAACTGCTTGAAAATAGTTAACAATTAAACTCTTAAATAAATTAGACACCTTTCTTGTTCATTATAAGCATGAGTTTAACTACTATGTACAAACAATGTCGAGTTTTTTTTAATATTATTATCCAATCAAATTTTATAGTAAAAAATAATTTACTCTTTTACTCATTACTTGACCTTGAAAAGTATGCACATGAAATAAATTATTTAAAAAGTCACACATATGAAATGTTTTAATTAAATAACAAAGTATTTTTTTTATATAAAACTATTAAACTCTATAAGAATTTATCTTTTTTTTTTACTTTTACATCATTTACATGAGATGTCACATACTCACTCTATTTCATTTTAACTATCTATTTTATATTTTTTTAAGATTTTAAAATCTTTATACATTTACAATACCTAGGTGTAATTATTATTTTTTATTCCTATTACTAGTTGTAGTGGAACATTTATAATGAAGATAAAGAGAGTAATATTTTTCTGTTGTTGACGTGAAAAGATATTAATAATTATATTAGAAATAAAAATTTATTTTTTTATATACAATTTTATCAATTCATACTATTTTACAAATTTATTAATATGTTTTTTTCATTTGTACGTGTAATTTTGGTTTTAATAGTTAAGACGGAATGAAAAAAGTATCAAATATAATATTTATTAGATTTTAATTGTTATGGACTAATTGTTATTTAATTAAATTATTTTATTGTACAAATTTTTAAATAATTAATGATAAAATTAATTAATTATATTTATATATCAAAATTTAATTGGATAACAATAAAAAAAAAATTATGCAATGTCACTTCATAATAGTATACTTTTATTTTTGACGTGCATCATTATTATACTTTATTATTTAGTTAGGAGAAATGCACGAACCAAGAAAACCTGTTTCCCGCACTCAAAAGGGAAAAAATTTACCAACCAAAAACCGCTAAAAAAGTAATTTAAAAACGAAAATATTACAACGTTTGAGCCACCCAATTAAAAAATGAAAAAAAAAAAAAGCAAATGAAAAAAAGAAGAAGAAGAAAAAATCCTCGCCGCTTTTCATTTTCATTTCCCTCTCCCTCCCAAACACTCCAATTCTAGAGAGAGAAACAAAAAGGCAAAAAAAAGGTTTCAACATTAGTGAGAGAAACCAAAAGAAAAAAAAAAACACACACGAAGAAGAAGAAGAAAATATAACAAAGCAAAAATCAATGGCGAGTTTTAGGGTTTTGTGATCGAAGAACAGTTAAACGGAGCTTCCGATGGAAATGCCCGGCAGAAGATCCAACTACTCCGTCCTCAGCCAAATTCCCGACGAGCAGTTATCCAGCGGTGGCGCCGCAACCGGAACCACCGCCACGTCGTCCTCCGGCGACGGAAAAACCAACCGAGCGAAGTTCGACAACAGAGCCTTCGATTGGGACCTCGTCGTCGCCGACCACAGGAGCAATCGGATCGGGAGCTTGTACTCCTCGATCGGGATGCAGAAGCAGTCCAGCGGGAGCAGCTACGGCGAGAGCTCGCTCTCCGGCGGTGGCGGCACCGGCGACTTCTACGCCCCGACGCAGTCGACGGCGGCGGCGAGCGAAGTCGACGGCTTCGGATACCTCCACGACGACGGATTTCGAGTCGGCGAGCTGAGAGCGAGGTTGCCGGAGGCTTCGGCGAGAACTGGCGGCGGCGGAGTCGGTTCCTCCGGGAAGAGTTGGGCTCAGCAGACGGAGGAGAGCTACCAGCTGCAGCTCGCACTCGCACTTCGGCTCTCGTCGAACGCCACGTGCGCGGACGATCCGAATTTCCTCGATCCTGCGCCGGAGGAGTCGGGTCTGAGGCCGTCGAGCTCGGCGGAGGCGGTGTCGTATAGATTCTGGGTAAGTATGTTGAGCTGTGACTTGGAATGGATTTTGCTATTTTTGAATTGTGGATTGCGAATTTTTCGGTGATACATTAAATTTTGTGTTCGAATTGGAAAAAATCTAGTCAACTAGAGTTGTAATTCAGTGGCATAACTGCATAAGCATTCTTTATAACTTTCGAATAGATGAGTGGTGTTAGCTCTATGATTTATCCAATGGTTTTCTTTTTCTTGAATCGTGATCAAATTCTGAAAACAATTCTGGTTACGTAGTATTACTCGTTGGAATTAGCTTGTAATTGAAATCAGTCTTATAATCAAAATCAATGTTACAGAGAAATCTTTTGAGGACAGATAGCAATGATTGTCTAAATTTAGCTAAGCTGAAGGTCGTGATTATAGCTTTGTCATGTGAAGTTGCGGTCATTCTTTCATTGATATATGTATTTTTTTTCCCTTAGTAAAATGTTGAGTTTATTACTTTAAAACGGGTTCAGCGGGATTTTCTAGTCTGCAATGGCAGGAGGGATAGATTATGGTTGATGGTGACAAGTTTTGTGGACAAAATTTTAGAAGTTGAATTGAACTGTTTGTCCTCTGCAGTGAGTGGTTGGAGTAGCTGTAGTTTGACTTGAACGGGTTGGGTATTTTATTAATACAAAACCCTCTTAAGAAGTTCGTTTGCTGCGAAAAGGGCAGAGTTGGATTTTGGTTCACGACAATGAAGTCTACTAGGAGTAATGAGGATATCAAGATCGTTGTTCTTTTTGTTTATTTTCCCTTTTTGGGCGCCAGCTCCTTTGGAAATCTGTTTTCCATAGCACTAAGAGAGGAAAACTAACTTTTCATGGATTGTGGGAGTTCACTTTTAGTTTGTTGTAAGCTTGTTGCGAATGCTGGCAATGTGGGCAGAGTATCCTGTTACAATGTGCTTCACATGCTGCAGCCATATGGCTCATTCTTGTGTTGAACCTTCTTGTACTTGGAATAAAGAAGTTATTTTCTCATTTTTTCACTGCATTAAAATTCAATATTGGAAATGAGTCAGACAAACCTTGAAAATTTGAATTTAATATATTGGGATTATTGCGGATTAGTGAAACGTACTTAGTCATACTAGCGAAAATTGCCACCAGGAGGTATAATTATCATTTCTTGAGAGACGAAGTTAAATCCTGATTCTTGAATTGTTGTGCGGGTTAAGTTTAGGAGGAAAAAATATCCCTCCTCCTTGCTTTATTCCACTTTATTTTTCCTTATTGAAAACTTTTTCTAGTTTTTTCAGTCTCGAAGTAGGGAACTGGAAGTAGGTTCATGAATTTCATCTGGATAGATTTGTTGCACTTACTGGTTGATATGCAATTGCTGATTTCGTGTCTTGTTACTTATGTTTATCAGGTGAATGGCTGCCTATCATACTCAGAAAAAATTCCTGATGGCTTTTACCTAATTCATGGAATGGATTCCTATGTATGGACTGTGTGCACTGATCTGCCAGAAAATGGCCGAGTTCCATCAGTTGATGCACTAAAGTCTGTGGATCCCAGCATTAATTCTTCACTTGAAGTTGTTTTGGTGGATCGACGCAGTGACCCTAGTTTAAAAGAACTGCTAAACAGAGTACATAGTATTTCTTGTGGCAGCATAACACCAACAGAGGTTGTAGATCAGCTTTCCAAGCTGGTTTGCAACCGTATGGGGTGAGCCTCCCTTGGTATTCTTGGCTTGACCTATTTAGCTTAGTGACTGGTCATGTCAGTCTAACTATATTTTATTGCTATAACAAGGGGTTCAGCTTCTGTTGGGGAAGATGACTTCTTTTCCATCTGGAGGGATTGCAGTAATGATCTGAAGGATTGCTTAGGATCTGTTGTTGTTCCCATAGGTAGTCTATCTGTTGGCCTCTGCAGGCATCGTGCTATATTATTCAAAGTAAGGATCTACTTTGTGGCGTTTTAGGCTGTAATTATACATGTTGGCTAAGTTGACTTGTTTTTTGTTCGCTGGTTTAGTGCATGCCACTGATTATGCATGTATTTAATATTTTCAGGTACTAGCTGACGCCATTGATTTACCCTGTCGAATTGCAAAGGGCTGTAAATATTGCAAAAGGGATGATGCTTCATCTTGTCTTGTCCGATTTGGGCTTGAGAGGTATATGTTTTATTGCCATGCACCTATACTTTTCTGTTTATATGTAGAACTGCAATCTAAAGATTAGTTTCCATGGGTTATGATGACCGTTGCTGTGCAAAGTTGTGAAAGTACAGTAGGTCAGTGGTTAACATTCTGTGAACCAAATGTGTAGTAGTGACATTTTGGATAATGTTTCTTAACAGTAATAGTCCTGACACTTTGCATCTGACTTAATGTAATTACAGGGAGTATCTTGTTGATTTTATTGGGAAGCCAGGTTACTTATGCGAGCCTGATTCCTTGCTCAATGGTCCATCTTCCATCTCATTTTCTTCACCCTTGCGCTTTCCCAGACTTAAACCAGCTGAACCTGCCATTGATTTCAGGTCACTGGCCCAACAGTATTTCTCTGACTGTCAATCTCTTGAGCTTGTTTTTGAAAACAGTTCAACAGGTGAGATTAATATTTCTTCTTTAAAACATGCTACTCTGAATCTGGGTTCGAATATTATTGTCTTCACTGTCTTCACGTATTTTTTTTTTTCTCAATAATTTCCTGTCTTCACGTATTGTATCTTGAAAGATCTACTTAGGGCATATTGTTGCATTTATTAAGAATTTAATATCGAGGCTTCTTACATCTTTTTATTTATTTCCGACTGTCTTAGATCTTCCATTTTCAATTCAACAACAAGAAGCTTTTTCCACTAGGTGGTCTCATTTCCATGTTTTTCAATGAATGATGAAAGTCATTTGCTTTTAGCTAAGTTTTCATAAATAATTTGGTTATATAACAAACTTGGTATGGACCTAAATAATGTGACAGTGTTAGAGCTTTTGTATGTGAAAACAGTGATTTGAATTTGTTGCTGTTTTGATCAGTTTATATGCAGAAGGTGATTAGATGGGAGTTATCTGCGTTTTTTATTTCTTTCATGTGTTTACTTTAATTATTTGATAATTTCTTTTCCTTTCCAATAAGAATTCCCAAGAATTCGGTTGCCTATTAAAAATAGGAGCATGATTCTTCACTGTGATGTTTAGGATGAATGATGTTTCAAGTTGATGATTACTGTGGATGCTTAATTTGGGCTCCTATATTTTATAATTGTGAGAACATTTCAAGTTACGTAGTCGAGTCTATTGAATGCCATTATCAATTTCCTGATTGATTGTGGTGAACATGGGCTAATCATATCATTTAGTCTCTTTACAGAATGATTTTGAGTGGCTATATATTTCTTTTCAAAGGCATATAAGATAGATAGTGGCTGATGTAATATTTGACAAACTAGTTAACTTGTATAAATATAATAGTGCCACAAAGCATGTCCTTGCATAGAGGTTGACGTTGTGAGTTGGACATTAGTTGTAGTTTTGCACATGATTCTGTAATCTATCTGGTATGCAATTATGTATATACGATTATTGTTACACTTTGAACTGGGCGCTAGTATAGGATGCCCTGAATTTTTTTTATCACAGGAGCTGTTACTGATGGATATTCTGGATTCTCCATTTCAGAACAGTTTGATGGGAAGTGCAAGGACAGGAATAACCTTAGGCCAGTTTCAAGTGATAGCAGCAGAAGTTCTCACCTTCCTCTACATCCCCAGGGTTCTCATTCAAGTACAAATGATCAAGGCTCTGAAACATTTAAATCATGTAACCCTCAGAACATTCTAGACTCAACAACTGTGGGCAAGGATTCACTGCCTTTAAAGTTTAAGCGTCCTGTTGGTTTACAAACCCCATTACCGCTACCAAATCGCAAGGAAGACATTATTGACGGTAGGAGGTTTGTGGAAGGAAATCAACTCATTCATAGCAAACCTTCTCAGGAGCTTGCACTTGACATGGAGGATTTGGACATACCATGGAGTGATCTTGCTTTAAAAGAGAGAATTGGATCAGGTATATCTCCTCCTTTTTTATTTTACATTTTGTTAGCGATATAACAGACATACTATTGTACAGAAAATAGACGCAATTTAAGTAAAATGGATGTCATCCTTAGCAACGACAAAAGAGACAAGAAAACAAGAAGCTAGCTCATTAGTGCAATAAAGCTGCTCAATCCATCTGCATATTTGACATTGAGGTTCCATCAAAGAGGTCATGGTTTGAAGACTAAAGAAAAACCATTATAACTATCCTATTCAATCAAATAAACCACTATGAAATATCACACCACCATAAAAGTTTACTTCACTTCTACCAAAACCCTCTAAGTTTTGTGAATAAGATCTGATCCTAACTTAAATGACCTAGTATTCACAATTTAAGAAACTTGTAACATCACTTGCTTCTGCTTGTGGCATAATGGGCATAATTTGTGATAGTAATCATTAATTGGAAATGGTCTGTTATATTTCAGGTTCTTTTGGAACTGTACATCGTGCCGACTGGAATGGCTCGGTAAGACACTTGTTTTTTAATTGATGCTGTATAAATCAATCAAATTATGGTTGTTTTAGTTGTTTTTGTTGAAATTTTAGGGATGAAACAAAGATAAAACAGAGAATCTATTTAAGCAACTAAACACTAATAAGTGATATTTTGTGAGACAAATCTCCAAGCTTGTATTCCTATTTGTACAAATAATTTATATACAAGTTTAGTAAAAACTAGTACAAGTGTACTAGCCCACCCAATGATACTCGTAATAGTAATAATAACCCTAATAAGGCTGACTTTTGCTTCATCTCAGTCTTTGTATGTGGTAAATAATGCTAATTATGTGTGTGCTTAGTACATCTATGCGTAAGTAACGTTGTGTGTGTGTAGATTAATTGTTACTTACTTACTTATGCCAAATGTTAGGTGGTTTCAATATTTGTGAGTTTGTGTCATAAGAATTCAGTGCTTAACTGCTTATAGATTACTCCATGGTGGTATTTGAAAATAAGCTGCCCCCTACCTAGCTGGATCAAATCATTATAAGGTCAAAAAATGCTTCACCTGTCAATTTCTTCACATTAATGTTAAATATGTATTCAAATCATCTAATTTTAGTTATTTGTGTAGATTCCATTGGTTCCTGAAAAGGAAGCTTACTACATTTTATAAAATTTATTTACGTTGTGTCCAGTCAATTTAAAAATATTTTTTTGATAGACTGAAATTAAGATATTTCACAACAACCAACCATTGTACTCTAAATTAAGATCTCTGTCTTCTGCCTAACTGCTATTGCCTATCAGTCTTGCTGGTTGTTGCTTGCGAAATGGCATATTTCAAAGGCATTTGTTCTCTTGCTGCTCCATTCTTTCTTCTCAAAATATTTTAGCTCTATTTGTGATGTGATTCGGAATGCATATTTGTTGGGGCATCATGTATCTTCCTAGAGGATTGTGAGACACTTTCTGGATTGCTTCATTAAAGTTTGAAGCAGGATTAGTGCTTAATATATATTTTTTTTCATGCATCTCTCTTACTCTCTACTTGTTCTTCTCTTTTTTTAAAGGAAAAAAATGTCTTTTGACACCGTTCACAACATTACGAATTGCAGGAGGTTGCTGTGAAAATTTTGATGGAACAAGATTTCCATGGTGAACGCATCAAGGAATTCCTGAGGGAGGTGTGCTTAAAAGTTCTGACCATGATTTATGCAGAGAAAATACCAAATGCTCTTCAAAGATTTTCTTGTCGTTGATTTGAGATGTATTTTCACTTTTGCTAGGTTGCAATAATGAAACGGTTGCGACATCCAAACATTGTTTTATTTATGGGCGCAGTCACCCAGCCTCCTAACTTATCAATTGTCACAGAATATTTATCAAGGTTTATAATAGTTTTTTTTACATGTCCTTCGTCTTTTCCTCCTGAAAGAGGGAATTTTTTTCGGCGATTTTTAACCATCATGAGATCATAAGAAATTTTGAACTAAGTGCAGGGGTAGTTTATATAGGCTGTTGCATAGACCTGGTGCCAAAGAGGTTTTGGATGAGAGGCGTAGGCTTGGTATGGCTTATGATGTGGTATGCATTTAGAAAATAAACATTATTTCTGATTTTTATATTTTTAATTTGTAATGTCATAATCTTTTTATTCTTTGGTAATTATATGTCATTTTTTCCTTTGCAGGCAAAGGGGATGAATTATCTTCATAAACGTAATCCCCCTATTGTTCATAGAGATCTGAAATCTCCAAACCTTCTTGTTGACAAGAAATATACGGTGAAGGTAAGAATGAATATTTCTCTAGTATACCAAATAGTCTTAAAAGTGTTCAACTGAAACCATTTGTACCCTCCTCTCCCCCACACTTCCAGCTCCTGCAAATAGCCTTGTACCAATACAAGCCTATTATGTTTACTGTTTAGTCACCAAACTTCACCTCTTTTTGGTCTATTATAGCGTGAAAATATTAAGACAGTATATGATAAATTACATTGTTTAGCCTACTGTCAGGCCTTAGCTCTGATGGCAAGGAAACCTTGATAGCACAGGTTTGGTTTGGGTAGGAGCAGCTTTCTTTCCTCACCCATCCCACGAAGTTTGTACTTTGTCCCAAAAAGAAAATGACACTATTGAATTCCACATAGCAGATGACAGTCCTTGCTGGCTTGTCTGGAAAGATGAAGCTAAACGAATAACCTATTGATTTGATTTTGATTTTTTTTTTCCCTTTAAATAGTTATTGATACAGTTTTTCTGGCTCATTCTAGTTATGATTTGCGTTTTGATTTGATATTTTGATTTAATCTGTAACTATTCGTGTACCGGTAGAGGATTGGTTTTATTTTCTCTCCTCACACCAGAGTCTGCAGAAGTTTCAACCTTCTGCTACTTTGCTGTGCTTGTGTTGATGCAAATCTAGAGAGTTGTCAGAAAGCCATTTAACACATTAGCATCATTTTTTTTCCTGGGAGGTTTGGATTGGGTGGTGGTGGTTGGGTGATCTTGTTTTCTTTTGCATTTATGGAATTTTTTCCCCCAACAAAATGATAACATGCTTTCTTGTACCTTGTCTTTAGGTTTGTGATTTTGGGCTTTCCCGTCTAAAGGCCAACACATTTCTCTCATCCAAGTCAGCTGCTGGGACTGTAAGTTTACATTGAATAAATATATTTGTTTTTTTATATCTTATGTCTTAGAGGTAAGTCTATAATTACACATTTAATTTTTCTCCTTTCCCCTTCCTTAGCCTGAGTGGATGGCTCCAGAAGTTCTTCGTGATGAGCCATCAAATGAGAAGTCAGATATTTACAGCTTTGGTGTAATCTTGTGGGAGCTTGCAACCTTGCAACAGCCATGGGGTAATTTGAATCCAGCACAGGTTTGTTGTATACCTGAGATACTTGAAATTGCACAATGCTTATGCTTAGAGTTTCTATTATGATTATATTGCTTCAGCTTTTTTGAAAGATTCTTAAGATCCGAAACTTACGACTGTAAGAATATAGCATGAAATACCATGCTGCCGGCAATAGCAATCTAAAAATTATTGCAAGATATATTGGATGAAGCAAGTATCAACTTGGGGAATGGATCCTGTCATGTTTCTTATGTATATGACCATATCATGTAAATAGAGACACAAGTACTTGAAATGGTTGGGTTCCTGTTAAAATTTGTGAAGCCCATTTTTAAGTGTTTGTGTATATCCTCTTCAGTTTTCACATGATATGGTTATGTGGATAAAAAACACGAGAGGATCAATTTCCATCAAATTGGCCAAGTATGATGGAATGGTTGAAAGTGTTCTTGTTGTGGCCGGGTATCCGGTATCGTGGTGATCTAGCATTGACAATATGCCTAATCCGATTCAACCTGCATGCATATATGATATATGTATGTATGTATGTATGTATGTATGTATGTATGTATGTCTGTGTGTGTGTCCCTTATGGTCAATCATTAATTTGTTAGAATCAGGCGCATTTTTTATTGCCTATCAGTCTTAAGAAATGCACACTGTCCTGTAGGTTGTGGCAGCTGTTGGCTTTAAGGGGAAGAGGCTTGAGATCCCGCATGATTTGAGTCCCCATGTTGCTGCATTAATTGAGGCTTGCTGGGCCAAGTGAGTTCAGATACATCTGCCATTTCGAATTCTGCTATAGTATTATGGCATCAAATTTTATTGATATACTTGGTTTATTGCAGTGAGCCCTGGAAACGCCCTTCATTTTCTAGTATTATGGATTCTTTGAGGCCATTGATCAAACCCCCAACGCCTCAACCTGGTCATCCAAACATGCCATTAATCACATAATGGTCGGAGTGCTAAGTTGTTATTCATGCACATACCACGGGATTTTATTAGTTTTGATGTCTAACAGGATTACACTGTTTAAAATTGTCTTAGGTACGTGCCAAATTCCATAGTGGTCTTGCCTACACTAAATCCAGCTTGGACATAGTATTTCTCTATCTTTTGTTGTATAGGGTGGTAAGGGGAATGGTTATGGACTTTCCAGTTTAAGTGCACACTATCTTTGTTTAAAGGGTTTTACTAACAAGAGCACTTGTTAAAAAACTTAAAATAGAAATATTCTATTGAAAAAGTAAGCCTTTAATGTTTCCAATGCATTAAACACTTCAAGTTTTTGTTTTTCCAATAAAGTTTTACTACGTTGGGAGGGCACTTATTAGCAAAACCTTGTTTAAAACAAGTTATAATCATGCCGTGGCTCAGCTGCAACGCAATCCAAAATTGATTGAGGATTTATTTCTTTATTTTACAGGTTGTCATTATTCCATGTCCCTGATGATAGTGGCTTAAGTGTATTTTTTAACCTTGTGGGGTCAAATTAATGATTGCTCATGTTTATTCGGTTGCAGGTCAAGTTGTATATTTCTGTTCTAATTCTGATCTGAGGATACTGATTTTCAGCTCAAAGCAAGGATACTCCATCTTTGTTCCAACAAAATTGTTTGATTAGGTGATCTTGTATTTTCCACTAAGAAATGTTATTTGATTTTTTACCCACCATAATGTTGTATGGAATAAAATTTTCCCAACGTAATTACATTCAGTTAATGATAAGCAGCTTTTGTTTATTTCATGGGTCGGTTTCATTAGTCAAACGAGTTTCACTATGTCCCTGTCATTTCCTTCTTTTGTAGAGATTCTCCTTTTCTGAATCCTCCAAAAAAAAAAAAGGACAGTGCCAGTGGACGAATTGGTTCTCTTTGAAGTTCAGAGTTGGAGAGTGAATCTGAATTATGAGCACCACAGATCCCGATTGACAATGGTTAGTAACCCTTTCAAACCAAATGGTCCCTGACTCCCGTCCCCCATCCCAAGTGGTTTGCACTTTGCAGCACTCACTACTACTCAGACCACTTCTTCCATTGTTTATTCTTATAATCAATGGCTGCCATATTATTATTCTAGAAGACATTGTTCATGTCATTTCTTGTTTTCTCTCCAAATGTTGTTCCCCTGAAGAATTTATCCAAAATCTATGCACTACAATAGGAATTCCACTAAATAATTACTTGGGGTGTTCAAGCTTTTTATTTCTTTTTTATCCTCATGTAAGTTGCAGTTATTCTCTCGCATTTGTTCATAATTTTTTTTATTCATATTTCACTCGAATTACCTTATCTTATTCTTGGAGTAATTTTAGATTAATAAACTATTGTAACGAGCACTTTAGTGGCTGCTAAACCATTGCTACTGCATCATAAATTGAATAAATTGAATTGTAGAGGCAGCATTTGTCAATAGAAACTAATTAGCGACTTTTTTGTTTTTAATCTCACTAGTGACGACTACTTGTGTCACTTAGTGTGTTTATTTGTTAATCTCACTAGTGACTGCTACTTTTGTCACTTTTGGGTGGTTGGGCACAAAAATGCTGTTTACATAAAACAGAAAATTTGTTGAAGTAACAAAATTGAGTATGGATTACACCTGTCCAAGTGAAAACAAGCCCGCCAGAATGTAGATATGCTACCGGAAATTTAACTCAATCGTTTTGTTTGTATGTTAACCTAGACTCTTCTTTAAATTACATTTTAACAAGCTCGTATTGTGTAATGCTACGTGTCAACAACATTATAAAAATCAATACAACAAATTTGCAAATACAATCAAATATCGTAGCTTACAGCAAATCTTATTGTAATTTATATACTTCAGCAAAGTTATTGCATTAAATTAATTTTCAAAGATATGCCAAAGAAATGTAAAAGAAATTTTTTTTGGGGTCTGAAAGTAAAGGAATTGTGATTTTATATAAATAAATCAAAGACTGTTGGGCCCATGAAATATTGTAACAGACAACATGTCTCCAAACCCAAAACCAAAATCCAAGCTTACTACCCTATGATTGGCTGATTTATTGACATTTGACAAAACAAAAAAAATCTGATTGGCTAGATCCTTTAGCTTCGCCACTAAGTATTGGACCCAACTTGCAGAGAAACCAGAGTGAAAAGGTCGCTCACTCTGACCACAAACACTCTCTCATGAAAAGCCAATAAAATCTAAGCCACCTTTGAACACAAAAACAGTATCTATGGCAAAAAAAATCTAAGGCCACAGGTGGTCCCAAAAACCCGTGATAATGACCCAACCACCCCTACAGTTTGAAGAACCAAACAAACGTAACTGCCAGGAAACAACCTCAAGTGCTCAAAACCCAACAACCCCAAAGGTCGGTGCTCTTCATTCCTCTGTTTTTTTTCCCCCTTTTTTTGAAGTTCTGAAAAACCCACACAAACAGAACAACATCTATGGCTCTTCTCTGCCACCGCCATCGACCTAGCTCAACAGCTACAGTCTCCACTCTCCACCGCCTTTTCCACCCTTTTAAGATTTTTGTCCCAGCCCCATTCTCCATTTCACTCTCCCTCACCACACAACACCACCAAAACCAAAATAACACTCTCCAAAACCAAAAACCAAAGCCTGCCCATTATTTCTTGTGACCCCATTACAGTGTTACTTTGTGTTGCTATTGTTGTTCTTCTTCCTATAGGATCAACATGAACCCGAATGATGAATCAAAGGGTAAAGCTCCAGCACCTGAAAAAACCTCTTGTTCTTCTCCTTCTGAGTTGGTGGAGCAGCAGCAGCAGGGGATGACAACAGGGTTCTCTCCCTTGGAGTTTGGTTCTCATCCATTCTCATTAGCTTTTGATGACTCCTTTGATATCACTGATGACACCCCTTTGATGAATTTTGAAGCATTCACAACAGCTATGAACCAACCACCAATAACAACCACCATCGCCACAGCTACAGTGCCTCAGCCATTGGATTACTTGCAGGGGAACCCTGTTCCACCATTTCTGAGCAAAACCTTCGACCTTGTGGATGACCCTTCTCTGGATCCCATCATCTCATGGGGATCCAATGGTGCTAGCTTCGTGGTGTGGGACCCTGTGGAGTTCTCGAGGCTCGTGTTGCCCCGGAACTTCAAGCATAACAATTTCTCCAGTTTTGTTCGCCAGCTGAATACTTATGTGGGTATTGCTTTATTAACACAGCGTCTGATGGCTCCTGTGATCTGTATGTAACTTTGTTGTGTTTGTATGTTTCTTTTTTGTGTCTTTTTTTATGTACCTTTTCCCCCCTTTATCTGATATTTGTATTTTTGTAATTGGGTTTGGTGAAGACCAGCTATGTATATTTTGATTTCTGGAAACTGATGTATCAATTGGGAATGTAAAAATAAAAATTAAAAATTTGAGGCATTTTGCTGGTGTATCCTAATTCTTAAATTGTCTCTTCTTGTTGCATAAGATATTATATTGCTTTGAACGGATTTTCTGAATGTATGTGTGATTTTGCAGTGGTTTGGATGCAGGTAGGTAGAGTGAAGCATGGTTTGTTCTGATTTTGTGCTTTCTGAGTTGCAATTAAAGGCAGCCCTAGATATTTTGGCCTTGTCTATATAATTGTTCTTATGTTAACTTATTGTTAGGCTGGCCATTATGCCTTCTATTTCTATTGCTAATGGAACTATGTACAAAGAATATGGTTCAAATGTTTTTCTAGTTTTCACTGTAGTTAGGACTGAGAAGGCTCCTACTACTGGAACTGGCAAGAAGAGAAATATTTCCCCTTCTGTAGAAGGGATTTCATCTTCAGCAGGTAGTTACTCCGGGTTCCTGTGGGGAGTTTGCATGTTTTGCCATTTAGATTTACACTGAATGCTTGCTATCATATTGACCTTTTCCTTATGCTTGTGTATAGTTTGTTTTGGATTCACAGATTGCATTCTCCAATTACGGCTCCATCTGCTTATAATGGCTTAAGCTTTTTGGTGTATCTAAATATTGTTATTTTCCTTTGCTGATGATGTTACTTCTCTTTCCTCCTCATTGTCCTTGCCTTGGGGGGCCTTCTCTTTTTGCTTCATTCATTCTCAGGTAACTTGGTGTTTTTATCCAGGGATTTCGCAAGATCGACACTGACAAGTGGGAGTTTTTCAACGAAGCTTTCCAGCAAGGGCAGAGGCACTTACTGAAGAACATCCAAAGGCGGAGGTCGACTCAATCCCAGCAGGTTGGTAGCTACATCGGCCCTTCTACTGATGCAGGGAAGCCTGGACTTGAGGTTGAGATAGAGAGGCTGAAGAAGGAGAGGAGTGTGTTAATGCAAGAGGTAGTTGATTTGCAGCAGCAGCAGCGAAGAACGGTTCGCCATGCCGGGGAAGTAAATCAGAGGCTCCAATCTGCAGAGCAAAGACAGAAGCAAATGGTTTCCTTCTTGGCCAAGTTGTTTCAGAACCCGGCCTTCTTGACCTGCCTCAGGCAGAAGAAGGAACAAAGAGAGATAGGTTCTCCAAGAGTGAGAAGGAAGTTTGTCAAGCAGCACCAACACAAAGCAGGCACGTCAGAAACTCCCAAGGACGGGCAGATAGTGAGGTACCAACCCGAATGGAGAAATATAAACGTCTCTACTGAAAATCCGGAACTTAATCCAGTTTCCATTGAACATTCTCCTCACTACCTTTCACAGGATTTGGCAATGGAAATGAGTGTAGGTGCAGAAAATCTGACTTCACAAATGGACAACATTGTATCAGATGAATTGCCCGCGGCCGCGGTGCACGAGGCCATGCCAACTCCAGGAATGTTTGGAGAAGGATCATCTAGATTCGGACTCGAAGGTCCCCTTTCCAAAGGGAAAAACGTCTTGAGCCCGAGTCATGATGTTCTTCCGGAGTGCCTTGTTTCCTTCCCGGAGCATTTGTCCAATGAAAGAGGCTTCCCAGTGTTTTCCCCTCTTGGAACTGAAAGCATCATCAAGCAAGAAGATATGTGGGACCCTGACTTCAGTGTTAGTGGTGCTGCTGCTACAAGCTGTGGGAATGAACTGTGGGGTAATCCTATGAACTATGAAGTGCCACCAGAATTTGGAGCCACAAGTGGTATGTCAGACATATGGGATATTGGCTCAGGAAGTTTTGGTATTGATAAGTGGCCAGTTGAGGAATCTCCCTTTGATGAAAGGGAGATTCAACAGCCAAAAGATGATGATAGGCCTTAAGAATGTCAATCCATAGGGCTTCATCTACTTTGCTGTGGTTGTATAACTCCTAGGGGTTAAATTATTAGTAATTTGATTTATGAACACTATTCATTCACTAGCTTTCATTCTTTCTTTATTTCCATTTTTTTTTATTCTTTAGATTATTCCTATATAATTGTTCATACTTTTTGTAAATTCTAATTTTGTTAATTATTGTTAAATTGCATTCCATCATATCATCCTGACCAGCTGGTATTGAATTGCTGGGTTTTTCACCCGATGGATGATTTAAGTAGAAATGTGTCATCAAACCTCTCCCCTCCTTTGAACAGAGACTTATTTTTCTCTGCACTGCCCTGAAAATTTCAAATAATCCTGATTAATGATTGATAAGGTAAGTTGTTTGAAGTTATTAGTTAATTTCTTGTTCTCTCTCCATTTTCTACTTCTTTGTTACAACATTTAACATTGATTTATTCTATTTACTAGAGAGTCTGTACCTGCATCACTATGCTGAGTGCAAAATTAAGTTTATCTTTGAGTTATTGAATTAACTTTTATCTCTATATACTTTAGTCCAACATTTTATGTGAAAATCAAACAATTTGAATATAAAATATATTGATTTAGCATAAAATATATATGACTTATAAGGTAATACTAACTGTATTGTTGAATAAGAAAATTAGAATTAGAAAGTCACGTAAAAAAAAGTTAGAAAATAAAAAAATGAAATCAATTTATTATATATTTTTTTAATTAATTGCATCAACAGAAATTTTAGGAACATGGTTAGAAAACAATTAATCTTACTAGACAATAAGCCATGAGAATGGGAGTATAGTTCCTCATCTTGCGGATTAAAGTTTGCCCTCATCCCAACCACAATCTTACATGAGTATCCATCTTTCACTGCTTCAGAGATAGATATGCACAATGGAGGCTTCAAATTTTGAATCCAAGCGGTTTGAAAATTAAAAAAATCTAGTGGCCACAGTGGTAATATATTACCACGGTCTGAAAGTCGTTGAAGAAAACACTAAAGTATAATGAAAGTTCCATTAAAGTTTGCACTTTCGTTTGGTAGGTGCAGGCAAGTTGTGTAGCTTTAGCATTTAATGATGTTAAATATTTATATTCTTTACTATTATTATTATTATTATTATTATTATTGAGCAATAAGAGATGGCAGTGAAAGCTTTCTTCTTGCGTTAATGGGCATTTTGGCGGGTTCTTGCATAATATGGCCACACGTGATATTTTTGGCACGCGTCTTGTGTGTAATCCGATTCATTTTGGTGGGAATTTTTTTTTTTAAATGAGGTGCTAAGAGGTATCTGGGGTGGGATTGGAGACTTTTTATGTATATATAAGTATAATAAATGATATATAAACGTTTTCAATAGAAGCCATCCATTGTGAGGCGACAGAAACAAGTTTTAATTGAGGTTGTTGGATGAAAGTACTATGAAATATGTTGTCTCTGCATTACAGATAATCATCTAGTTAAAGAGGGTTGACATATTTGGCTAAGAGAATCGAATGGTATCTCACTAGTGCGTGAGTTCAATTGCTGCTAATTAATACAAGTATCTTTTTGATGGTGCAATATGCAATCCCTCTCAAAAATCCTCAAAAGAGGCTAAGGGGTCTTCCCTAGTTTGATAGGATAATAATGTCTAACGCGTTTTTTTTATGTTACAACAAAGAAATGTAAACATCTAGTTCAATATCAGGACTATAAAACTCGAGAATGAAAGATTTCATTAGTATCCGTGCTGAGATACTGTTTCCAAGTTGCATCTTTTGGTTCAACCTCTTCCACACATGGTTTGCACAACAAAAGATATTTGAACATTCTATTTTAGTTTATACCAAGATCTCATGGCACCCTGCATACAGATCTAGATTCTAGTTCCAAAAACACAAATAAAAAGAGAAGCTGCGAATAACAAAATGTTTCATCAGAATCGAATATATCTATTTGAGCATATTTGAGCATAAATAAATACTAACAATGTGTTTCCATGAAACTTGAATATCAAGGTCAATTCAGGGTGGCAAAATTTGAAAGGAAATAATCATAATGAGAAATAAAATGATGACAAAAAAAATCCCCTTAGAAGGGGAAATACAGAAAATTTTGTCTCCTAAACAACATGCAGTCTAATATAATTTGATCTACAATGGATCACTTTTATAAAGAAAAGTCAGGGGAAGACAACACTTCAAGAATCTTGCTTCTTCCTCTTCGATGCATGTTCATCACTCCGGTTTTTCCGCTTGGCTTCTCGGCGCTCCCTCTTCACTCCCTTTGATTTGTTAGGTAAAGACATTTCTCCAATCTACATAGACAAAAAAATCATAAATTGTTATAACTGATTAGATATCCTTTTGTGGACAGAAAAGGAAAGCAACATATGCAAATGCCATGGACTTTCAGTGACAGGACAGAACACAAGTATTTTTTATCCAATGAAAGAAAAATGTTTCTCTTACCTTCTGATCTGGAATATAAACATTTCCAATCTTCCCTTCTAATATATCCTTCCTAACATTCTTTTCCTGCAAGCAAAGGAGCAAGTACACAATTCAGTCATACAACTTCATTTTACATTAATATGTAAAAAAATAAAGCAATTTTAGAATCTTGCATACCTTTTTCTTTGGCTTATCTATCGAGGTTTTCATGGCTTCCTTCCTCAAACTGTCATGAGGAGGACGATGCCGACGAACTACCAGATCCATGGAAGGGCCAACTTCTACCAATTCCATTCTTGGCGCAACAGTACCTGACTTTTTCAGTCGTAACGCGCAGTGAGTAAAAAATACCCTATTTGGTGACACGGCAGTAATTACATATGCACGGTCTACTCCGGCAAGATTTAAATTCTCCACAACCTGCGTGAGTCAGATCCATGATTCTGTTAACATAATTCCACTTGAAAACAAAGGATGTGTAAGGATATGAAAAACAAAGATTCACCTCTCCACGTAGAAGATCGAGTAAGACTTCCTTCAAATGTTTTAGTTCTTCTACAGCCTCGAATCCTTCTCCAATAAAAGCAATTAAAGGCTTTGACCCTTCCTTTGGAGATAATTTTTTATCATAAGTAAATGACTCCATAGGCTTAAAATTTTCAACTCCAACTTCCACTAGATCATAAATATGATGATCATATGTCCTCCCTAAAATGAGGTTATTAGGTCGCTTTTTTGAGTGAGTTCCATACTGCAAAATACAAGCAAAAAAAGCCATTACGAAATTCCTTTGCATGCAACACTATGATGTCAAATGCTATCACATATAACCTTTTTTTTTCCTTCTATAATATGAAATGCATGACCTTGCATTACAAATTTACAATATTTGATTAATACTAGCACAATCCATTGACAACTGAAATTTTCCTTGATCTTCAATCATTACTAAATGTGCTTCACAAAAAATATCGTCAAAAATCAATAGCTTATGAACCTGTATCTCACTATCTCTCTTCATACTCTTAACCTTGGGAACATGGGTGCTTAAAGATGGTGAAAGAGTCAAAATGGTAAAGATTGTTGTCCATTACAAGCAAAGAAGGAAGATTCAATTGTTTCAAAGAAAAAAACGTATCGCCACATCTGTAAATAATAAAACGTTAAGCACACTCCAAGGAAAAAAAAAGGAAAGAAGTAAGCAGTACAAAGTAACCTAAAAACTTCACTTACCACACAATCAGCATAATACAAATGCAATGTACAGAAGACTAAATGAAAAAGCTTTGTCAATGTTAACAACCAAAAAGAAAAGCTCATGAAGCAGAACTGTCATACAAGTCCTTGGTAAGTATGCAACTAATAAACAAGCATCATTTTATTCTCCTCATGCATCATCATAAACCAAACAAAAACACCATATGAGGAGGATTCCAAATCAATCACCATAAATGTCAACATAAGATTACATGAAAAAGCATTTTTTTTTAGAATAACAACAGAAAGAAAATCACATGAACCAGAAATGTCCACACACTAATAAGCTTAGAAATATTACTCAATTCTCCACATGCATCATCACAAACCGAACAACAATGGCAACATGAGTTTTTCTTTTCTCTTTCAAAAGCTGCAGAACTTTTGATTATATGCAATTTCAAACTCATAACAAGCTAAAACAAGCTAACCTAAACAGGGCAAATTCAATGAGGCTCACTCACCACAAAGAGGCTGCAATCCGTTTTGAGAGAGAAGAACTCCAGAGAGGTCTCCCCGCCACTCTCAAAAGGGTTAATGTTCTCATTCTTTCGGCTGTATTTCACTGCACTCTCCTTCTTCAGATGGTAAATCTGAGTCAGAACAGAGTTCAACACCGCGCTAGTCTTAGTCCCGTGAAGTATCAGCGTCTTCTTCCCCGATTCAACCTGCAAAAAACAACACCGCAATCAGCAACACCCCACATGTTTATTTCAACACAAATATGAAAAAGAAGAATATTTTCCCGGAAAATTGAACCATGTTTTCCTCGGAAACAAACATGACACAGCAAAACCCCACATGTTAATTTCAATGGAAACTAGGGGGAAAATCACGGAAAAGTAAAATGGAAAATATTTTCCCGGAAAATTGAAAAGAACCAATGTTTCCTGGGAAACAAACAGGANCTATATTAGCGGGAACTGAAAAAAAAAATAGAAAATTGAAATTATTTTCCGGGAAAAATGAACCGTATTTTCCTGGGAAACAAACAAACAGCACACGGCGGAACCAAGAGAATAAAAAGAGGATTTTTATTTTTATTTTTTTCTCAACGACATCTTGATGATGAAGAAGATGTTGATACTCACGAGTTTGGGAGCGCGCTTCTCAAGCTCTCTTTTGCCCCTGCGAGTTTTAGCGGTTTTGATTTGTGACATGGTTGGGTTTGAAGAAGAAGAAGAAGAAGATTGGATTGAATACAGAGAAAAACAGCGTATATACCAGAGAGTGAGAATGGCAGCAACTCTGAGTTGGTTTGGTTTTTAGGGTTTTTGGCTTGGAAAGTGGGGTTTTTGTTCCATTTTCCCATATTGCCCATCGCTTCTTTTCTTTTATACTTTTAAAGGAAAAAAACATCAAAATGACTTTTTTTTAAAAGAAGAAAAGGTTTTTTTTTTTTTTAATATTTATATAGAGTAATTCAATGAAACTAATAAAAATCATGTGATTTTTTAAATGCGATACAATATTTTTTAATTTTTAATATTGATTATTCATGTAAGATTCAATTATTAATATTTGTTCATCTAACTCTTATAACTTTCTCTACTTTGACCTAAAGGTGAAGGTAGTGGTAATGAGCTTAAGGTTAAGGTATAGGAAGTGGTAATTGTGGGAGTGTAAGGAGTAAGCAGTCATTGAAATTTTTTTTCAAGTTGATCTCTTAACCATTTAAATGACGTCGTTTTAGGGTTGATTAAGAGAGAGAGAATGTCATCGTTAACAAACACGTTAGTTGCCTGGTGGTCAAAGGGATTAACAAGTTCAACAATTGCAAAGTTTATGGATTAACGTATATTTATTAAATGTTTAGAGATTAAGTATGACAAATGTGAAAAGCTTATTCACTAAATAGGGCATTACCCTTTTATATATAAATAAATGTTTTGTAGAAACTTGGGGCATGGCTCTCCACTGTCTACATAAAGTCTTTCACTGTGCGTGAGGTCAAAAATTCAAAGTTCACTGGCACATGTTACTTTTCACTGACAAATGCAACGCAACTCAACCATCAAAGCTTATCAATGGATGTGAAAAAAGTAATCTAATTCATTCGACTCGGATTATGTTGTTTATTGTAAAATAAAGTTCTCAAAATGTTAGCAATTTCTATTTACAATATTTGATTCAAATAAAACAAGTGTCAAATAATTAGAACCAATCAAATGTTACTCGTAAAATATGTACCATTTGAGTTGCTCGTAAAAGAACTTTTTTCTCATAGTTAAAGAAAAATGGGTTAATTAAGTTTTTAGTCCCTATAATTTAGAAAAGTTTAGTTTTAGTCCCTGTATGGAGATTTTAGTCCCTGTAAAATTTGGTAGTTTGATTTTGGTCCGTGTTAACGTTTGGGACCTGATGGTGATAACGTGTCAGTTAGCTCCGCGGACATAGTGTGTCACATGGACTCGCCACGTGGCATAACCCGGTTCACCTCCAATGGCCCATAAACCCGATTCAACCCATGACCCGACCCATTTTTTTAATTAAAAAAAAAATCCTAAATCCCTAAATCCCCAAAATCGCCAAATTTGCAGCAACTCAAAGGCAGGGGCTGCTCTCTTTTCTCTGCTTGTGGGCTCACGTGCATGCTCGCCGTCCTGTTCTCGTGTGGTTGTCGTGCTCGCCGTCATCGTGCTCACGTGCGTGGCTGTCATGCTCGCCGTCGTCGTGCTCACCGTCGTCATGTACTGCAATTTTGCAGCCTCTTTCAGACCAATTATTTACGCCATCATCAAACTGGGGGTTTATTATGATGTTTTCATCTTTGGTGGGAGCGCACACTGTGTTTGTTGTCTTTTGAAACAAGAGAAAAATGCATCACAAGTGAGAAAAAATATAGATTGCATGTGACAATGAAAGAAACGAAAAATAATACACATTTATTACAATTTCAGTAGAAGTTATAACTATTGTAGAAGAATGAGCTTGATGTTTGTTAAATATATTAGACTTTACCAACGTTTAGAACTTGACAAAGATGTAACAGTAGTTAAAATGCATAAAACTACATGATATTCGTTATCATTTGAACTGGAGCAGGTGATCTTTACAGAATGTATAAGCAGGTCAACTCCAGGAGCAGGTCCTTCCAAATAAAATGGTGGAGCGTGGTGGCCAGCAGATGACGGAGACGACGACAGCCACGCGAGCACGACAGTGGCCACGCGAGAAGAGGACGACAAGCACGCACGCGAGCCCACGAGCAGAGAGAAGAGAGCAGCCCCCTGTGGCGACGGCGGCTTGTGGGAGACGATGCGGTGGGGGGAAGGGGAGGGCGTGGTCGTGGTCGTGGCCTTCGAGTTGCTGTAGGGGATTTATGAATTTATTTTTATTTTTTAATAAAACAATCGGGTCGAGTCACGGGTTGAACCTTGTTTATGGGCCATTGGAGGTGAACCGGGTTATGCCACGTGGCGAGTCCACGTGGCACGCCACGTCTGCGGAGCTAACTGACACGTCATCACTGTCAGGTCCCAAACTTTAACAGGGACCAAAATCAAAATAGCAAATTTTACAGGGACTAAAATTTTCATAGAAGGACTAAAACCAAACTTTATCAAATTACAGGGTCAAAAAACTTAATTAACCTAAGAAAAATAATCTAATTAAACAATGTTAAACTAACAATTATCATTTCAGTTATATTTAGAGTCACAATAGCTAATAGTCCCTTTATTTTGTACTAACTAATGCCCCCGCTAAATAACTATTAGGATGACATCAATTTAACGCTTATCAATCATAACACAGATAACAAGCATCCTCACTTTATAGCAGTGTCTTGAATGAGAAAGTTGCTTGATATAAATTGATAGGTTCTTGTGCAACACATCTTTTATAACATTTGTAAGGCAAATTGAGCGACAAATTGCTTAGTTGACATTAGTCATTCTCTGCATTTAGGGTTTTATTATTATTATTATTTATGTCACCTCCTTCTCATTTGGTTTCAACCTTTAGAGACAATGTAACTGGAGTTGCTATAACTTGCCTAGTTACTTAATTTGTTCCTTTGAACTCTTGTCCCGTTTAATCACAAATTAAAGGAATCGATTTGCATATATCTCTAAAGTGAAAGATAAAAGGCACCTAACTTATAATTTAAAAAGGGAGAATACATTTTTCTCAAAAAGTTACTATTAGAGTGAAACCATATCTAAGTTCATACCAAAAAGAAGAAGAAAAAAAATACATCTAAAGTAGTGGAATTTGAGATTCGAACGTGATATTATACGTAAAGTCTACTTTGGGTGTACTTGCCCAAATTTGACAACGAAAAATCATCACTATAAAAAGCCTCCTTTATTATTGTTTCATGAATTCATGAATTATCTCTCTGTCATAAGCTCCTTTGTCTGAAAGAAGAAGAGCGAGCTTCCCTCCTACAAAAACACTTCTCTCTCTATTCTTCTCTGAATCTAACTCCAACCCCTTTTTCTTCTTCTTCTTTTTCTACTTTATATATACAAAGCCTCGTTCTTTCTTACTCCGATTGGGATTAGGGTTTTATCCCCAGATTATAACTGTACAATTTACAATTAGGGCTTTTTTGGGTTCAATTTTGTAATTTTTTTTTTTCTCTTTTGATTCATATAATGATACAATTCTCCTGTGAGATGTAATTTGTAACATAGTTTTCCAATTTTTTTGTGCAATTGACTGTAAATTAGGGTTAGGGTTTTTTATTTGATGAGCATGGAGAGTTCACGTAGACCGTTCGATAGATCGAGAGAACAACCGGGTCCCAAGAAGCCCCGATTGATGGAAGACCCAAAACCCAATTCGAGACCGCTCCCTCAGCGACAATTGACTTCTGGGATTTCAGCGTTGTCGTCTACGAGGTACAGAGCAAGCGACAGAGACTCGGAAAGTGTCGATTTTGGCCGCGGGGGTGGCGGCTATCACCCGCAGCCGGTGGCGGCGCCGCAGCAGCAGCACCAGGAGCTTGTGACTCAGTACAGGACTGCGCTCGCTGAGCTGACTTTCAACTCGAAACCGATCATTACCAATTTGACTATAATCGCGGGCGAGAACCAATCGGCGGCGAAGGCCATTGCCGCCACGGTTTGTGCTAACATTATAGAGGTGAATCCAGTTTACACTGTGCAGCTGTTAATCTGTGTTCAAAAATTGAATTTTTGGGATATGGAGCCAATAGCTGAATTGAAATGAATTGTTGTAAGAAAAATGGAATAAAAAAGAAGGGGAAAAAAGGGACTCCATTTGTTTTTTGTTTGGTGTTCATGATGTTATGATTAATGAAATGTGATGAGGTTTATATTTTTATTTATTTATCTTTTCCTTTTTTTTTTTTGTTTAGTACAAGTTTGCAATGAATGGAATGTGATGGCGTAGTATTATACCCTTAGAAGTTGTGTGTTGATAATGGGATGATTTTCAATTGGCGTGTGAAGAGAATTGCTTATTATGATTCATCTAATTTCATTTCATTGGTCCACCCAAGTCTTTAATATAACTCTTCCTTGAAGGAAAGTTAAACGAAAAAAAGAAGGGAAAAGGATATGTAGTTTTGCAATCAAAATTAGAGGGAAAGTAAGACTATTGTTCTGCAGTCTTCATGATTATTTCGGTTTGGTATATTTTGTAAGCATATGATATTGCAATGAATCATGTGCAACTAATAAGCAGTATCATAGAGAGCAGTACTCCACAGTTCTGGTATTTTCTTGACTTGCTACTGAAGGGATTATGAATATTTGGAAACATAGATTTTAATATACGAGGAAAGAAATGATCTGTCTGGCGTTGCCAATCCCAATCAGTGCTGCAGTCTTCCTTCTTGTCGTTTTAACTTTACTTTTTATATATTTATTTGTAACATCGTGTGTAACTGTACAGTATTTTGGCACTTTTTGTGAGAGGAAGTTCTGTTTCATAGATCACAAGCCAGTGCATTATTTTGAGTCTTAGCTCTGTGGTTTGAGTTTGGGTTTCATTTTCGGTTTTGGGGTAAGTAGTTTGCTTAGATTTTTTTGTTTTTTGGCTATTTTAGAAACTGAGTTTGTACATCCAAGTTTTATAGATACACTGTACTTGTATCATACTTGTGTCTTAGTGGCTGTGCTGTGATTGAGGGTCGTGGGAGTTACATGTAGCATGCTCAAAAAGACAACAGATAAATCTCTTTCCAAGAAAAGCTGCAACTACTGGGTTATTTATCATGATCAGGAAGGTTGGCTAATACTAGCCATGATTGTGACTAAGATATGTCATGCTTGTCAAGTTTCCCAAGATTACTATAATGTATCTTACTATCTTTGTACCTCTATTATGCTCCTTATCTATGTTGTACTTGTTTGATGGGGTGCAACATAAGATCCAAATTATCAATAAAAGTTTGGAGTGTTTAGCTTGTTTTTGATGTTTATTGATTTCTGTTGCTTACTGTATTTACATATGCGTGGCTGTCTTATTTTCAGCTTTGTCATTAGTCTTCTTGTTATGCAAAGAAAGGTCATTTTTCATTGATTTGTGTTAATGATTTTTCAGGTTCCTAGTGATCAAAAGCTGCCATCTCTTTATCTCTTGGACAGTATTGTTAAGAATATTGGGCGAGATTATATAAAATACTTTGCTGCCAAACTACCTGAGGTCAGATATTTATTCTTAACTTAGTCTGTCATTAATATTTTTTTTTTTGAAAGTACTTATCAATGTCCTTAATATGGTATATGATGAATCCTTCAGAATTCAGCTGGTTAGGTTATGCGGTGTTTGCATTTAAAGTATATCTCTCTTTGATAGTTATAGGGATAATGATATTTGTAGTAGTTCTTGCATTTCCAATTATAATGAAGAACCTGCCCCGTTGCATTTTCCCAGAGTTATGTTTTTCTTATTTTACACAGCTATTTTTGACAAGGTACTTGCTACTCTACATTTTAGGTATTCTGCAAGGCATACAGACAGGTTGATCCTCCTGTTCATCTTAGTATGAGGCATCTTTTTGGAACCTGGAAGGGAGTCTTTCCTTCTCAGACCCTTCAGATTATCGAGAAGGAACTCGGGTTTACCCCTGTGGTCAATGGTTCAGCGTCCTCATCTGCTACACTCAGGAGTGATTCACAGTCACAACGTCCACCTCATAGCATTCATGTGAATCCCAAGTATTTAGAAAGGCAGCGTCTTCAGCAGTCCAGCAGGGTAGGTGAAATGATTGCACCTCAAATTTATCCTTTACAGTTTTGAAATGTTGGATTTGATTGAAATAGGTTAAGATAAGGCATGGTTGCATAATTTCTGTTGTGGTGAATTGGAATTTGAAGTTATTCCCTGTATGATGAAACTGGACATGGAGATATGACATCAAATTTTAATTTTGTTTGTTGCTTATTGGGACACAACATAATATTATTGCAATCACTGCATTTTTGAATCGGACCTTTCCAACGAACTAATTTATACTCTTTTGTTCTTATTAATCATGAAATATACTGCTTTTATGTTTGCCATCATTTTATCTCATTGTTGGACTTGGATATCAAAGAATCTTAGATGTTGTTAAATCCTGTCTGCTTGAAAATCTAACTAGTCACGCAACTCAAACCTGGAGGCATAACTTGTGAACTTTTCTTATGGCTCTTCCTCTTCCCCTGCTTGGGATGGGTTTGATAGAATTATTAGTCTTATCTCTTATGTGTCACTGTGCTATAGATATTATCCCTATAATGCCGACCTTGCAAAGATGATTAGTTATAGCAACAGATCTTGTCATAGTACTTTAATTAGGCATGTGCCGTTTGCATATCATATCTCTGGTTCTTAATTCTGTCATGTACTTTGTCATGTCATGAAGATTAAAGGAGTTGATGATATTACTGGAGCACTTGCAAACTCAAATGAGGAGCCAGAGAGGCCAGATAGAGCTTTGGGTGTTACACGACCTTGGGGAGATGCTAGTGTTAGTACTCATAGAGATCCATTCAGTGATTCTGTTCTGGAAAAGAGCATTGGTGCATCCTATGGAAGCAATGAATATGGTTCTCATCTTTCAAGGAATTTGGGTTCGGGTATGGGCAGAGCCGGTGGTAGGGCCACTGATTTAGGGCACGACAAAAGTTGGTACAAAGCAGGTGGAGTTGCAGGCACCACTTCTGGGCAAAGAAATGGTTTCAGTGCGAAGCAGAGTTTTCCCAATACTGAAGCACCAAAGTATCATCAGCCAAAACAAAACATAACGAGCATACGGAGCAGTGTGATGTCAAGTAGCTGGAAAAATTCCGAGGAAAAGGAGTACACGTGGGATGAGATGAATTCTAGATTGTCTGATCACAGTGCACCAAATGTCTCTAACAAGAGCGAAGATCCTTGGATTGCTGATGATGAGAATTTGGTAAGCGTGCTAAAATTTGGTAACTTGGGTATCAGCTGATGCAGAACAGAATTGGGACCAAGAAACAATATTAGAAATAAATTTCATTTTGTAGTCGATTCTATGTGAGGCCGAATTTGTTTGAGATATATTATATATTTTAATCTGTACCCCAAAAAAATAACTTATATATCTTACCGTAGGCAACTAAGAAGAGTCTAAGACAATAATAGCTCATACAAATCCTAACTTTAAGAAACTCTAAAAGGTCCTAATAAAATAAGCATAAAGTCCCATCTTATATTTCGATAAGATATGCTTGGAAGGGGATTCAAATAAGTTGACCCCCATATCCCAAATTTCTGATAATGAAGCCCTAGTAGTGTCCCACTCACAGATACATCAATTTAATACAATAATCCTACTTTATCTGCATTAAAATTATATGGATTTATTTGATTTCTTTTAACATGTGCAGGAAGTTGAAGATCACGTTCAAATCAGAAACCCCTTTGGGGCAAATGTTGATAGAGAGATGGGCACCGGATCTCTAGGTACTGAAAAGAAACAGTTTCCTGCATTCCGGCATCATCTGCCATTATCATGGCAGGTGGAGGAGCAACAATCACTTGATGATTTGAATCCGAAGGCAGGTCGCTCAGAAGGATTTATGCCTGCTCTTGATGGTTTGCCAGCCAATCGGAGTTCTTCTGCCACCAGGATTGGGAATCAGTCTTTCCTGCCAAATGCAACAACAGCAGGATTAGCCGGAGTTGCAGGACAACAACAATTTTATTCTGTAGGAGCTGAATCCCCTTCTCGGCAGTCACCCTTGCGACAACAGTCTTTGTCACCGCCAGTAAGTGTGCAACATCCTCAAATTCGAAATTTGTCTGAGCAAGACCATCCTAATGTCCAGGTTAGTAACTTTCGAAGACCACAGCAAAAGGATTCACAGGGTCCATTCTCTTCGACAACTTCTGTTCAGCCGAGGTATCAGCAGCAGCTGGGCTTACCTCATGCTGAAGTTGCTCTTAGGACTGAGAAGCCACCCCTGTCTAAAGGCAATCTTCCATCTCAATTAGGGGCTCGGCCTTCCCAGTCAGGTTGGCCTTCTCCTGCCACATTAATTTCTTCAGTGTCCACAGTTGCAGCACCACCGTCTTCATTAGGTGGTCCCAATGATCATTCATCCGCCCAGCCAAAATTACGTGCAAGAAAGGCTGGACAACCAACAAGGGAATCTACTCTTCCATTGGCAGCTTCCTCTGATGTCAGCAGTGCCTCGGCCCAGACATCAAGTGCCACCAACAATACCTTAAATCCAATTGCCAACCTTTTAAGCTCATTAGTTGCAAAGGGTTTGATATCTGCAGAATCAGTGTCACGAACTAAGGTGCCGTCTGAGATCCTGACTCGATTGGAAGATCAAAGAGAAGGCATTACCACAAGTAGCTCTTCCCCCGGTACTTCAGTATCTGGTTCTGCAGCCGTCCCAGTACCTTCTGCCATAGATGAAGTTGCTGATACTGCAAAAACACTGAAATCCTTACCTGAATCGACCAGAACAGAGATCAGAAACCTCATTGGCTTTGAGTTTAAGCCTGATGTAATTCGAGAATTGCATCCACCTGTCATTAAAGGACTATTTGATGATCTTCCGCATCATTGCAGCGTTTGTGGCCTTAGGCTTCAATTCCAAGAACAGTTCAATAGACACTTGGAGTGGCATGCCACAAAAGAGAGAGAGAAAAATGATCCAATTATGATGTCAAGACGATGGTATCCAAAGTCAAGTGACTGGATCGTTGACATGGCTGAATATCCGTCCGAGTATGAGTCTACTGAATCAGTAGATCCATGTGGCAAGGAAGCAGGAAGGAGTCAAGAGGATGCGATGGTTCAAGCGGATGAAAACCAATGCTTGTGCGTGTTGTGTGGCGAGGTATTTGAAGATTTCTACTGCCAGGAAAGTGGCGAGTGGATGTTCAAAGGGGCGGTTTACATGACTCACTTAGATAGCAATTGTGAAAAGAGAATTAGTAATTCGAGTACTGCAAGGGGTCCCATCGTTCATGCAAGATGCTTATCAGAGAACTCGATATCCAGTGTCCTCAAGATGGTAAGACTTATTATTTGATGTTTGGAGACAGAGTGGAGACTTTCTAGTTTTATTTTCATTTTCATTATCTATTTTCCTTTTTGGCTTCTGTTTCCACCTTATTTGCTTACTTGAAATTGCATGGCTTTTATTGCTGATAATTGATTCTGGACCTGTTATGTTTTGCAGGAACAGGATTGATGCACGTTTTGAACTTTGGAGCTTTGATTGTAGCCGAGGGGAACACAGGTTTAATTTGCATTTACTGAATCTTGAAGTTATGTCGTGCTTAATTGATTTGTCTAAATGGTTTCTTCAGCTGTCAAACAAATTTTGCACCCCATTTTTGGGTTTGTTTGTCTGGTTATCTTCTTTCTTGTAATCAGGAAGAAAGGGAAAGTATGGTGTTGAAACTTGAAAGTATATAAAGGTGAGAATAGTATTTGCAGCTCCACTTGCTCTCTCTCTCTCTCTATCTCTCTCTCTCTCTCTCTCTCTCTCTCACTCTCTCATATATTGATGTGGTTGTGTTTCTTTTATTTTACTTCCATGATGAAGAGGATTTGTGCATTTAACAACAGCATCTGGTCATAATAAAGAAGCCCCGAAGACCATTAGCAACTATTCTAGTGTCTCATGTAACACCTCAGTTAGCGGCTTATACTTAAGTCGTAAACAATGCTGTTGTTATTTGCTTTGGTTGGAATACTTTTAGTTCTAATCTTTGAAGATATTCTCTAATTGAAAATATGGATCAATTTAAATTTTTTTTCTTTCTTTTTTAAAACATAAAACATGAGCCACGCGCGTTCAAGAAGACATACATATATACATAAGCAATATATACGTAAGCGCTAGAGTCCCAAAAAACTTATGCGGTAACTAATATAACGGATAATCATACAAATCATTCCATATTGTACATACATCTATATAGGTTCAGAAACAATTACACCTTCAGTTATATTTACATAATACACTTAATACACATAGATATAAAGACATATCTAATCCATTTAATTAATACAAAATATAAAACACATCAAGATCCATAGACATTCACTGTTGTCCGACTGTCTTTCCTGGAACACCTTGATGCTAAGGCCTTTAATCTTCCGGTGATGCCTGTTCCTCCTCGGAGTACTCATCATACTCACCTGGAATCATAAATGAGTTGAGGATGAGAACGTTGCGTCCTTAGTAAGAATCCTAGGGCATAATTATCTGTTTCGCTCTATTATGATCAAGGCCACTAAGGAGATTTCTAGATGTCAAAATATACTAAAATTCATACTTATTATTATTATTATTCATGCTAGTCCTGAGCAGCTTTATCTACTTAACTAGGTGATCGGGGAATTTCTAATCTTACATTACCTATGAAGTAAAAGATAACATGCTTACTAATCCTATTCGCTGGAGTAACGTAACGTCAGATCACGTACTCTAGTATCGCATAACCTTGTGGGGGCCGTCTTGTGAAGATCTATTCACTCGACATTGCCTTATCTTATACATATATAGTCACCATATACATACATCACACATAGCATGCATGAGGGGATTTGGGTAGTTCTCTTATGCTCCCTGTCAGGTGTTTCCATCGGGGCAGCATCTTTCTTATCTTTTTATGTCCATCAATCCCCTTTGTGCACCGTGGGACTGTCATCCTCGTTCGATGTACAACCTACTTCGTTTCCGTATTTGAACAAGGCAGAGCTCATACCTAAGGTGATAGCGAACCACATATGCATTTAGTGTAAATATATGTATAATAATGCGAGACCCCAGTACTAAGGTTTACCCACTGAGAACGCATCGTTCTCACCCTCACTCGTTTATGACTCCAGGGATTTACGACGGAACTTATTACGAGGACTCTGCCGAGCCACATGAGGAGCTGTGAAGGACAGTCACAGGAGGTGAACCCCAAGAGACCAGATCCAGCAGGAATTTTGCCAAGGGCTAAGTGAGAGATGTTCCAGTTAGCCCTTATGTTCGAGGACGTACATTGTATTTTAACAAACTTGATAATTGTGTACTACCTATTGTAATAACTATGTGACTTCTTGTAAATATATGTGATGGACCGTATGCTTACTTATCTAGTCATTGTTCGTTGTATGCCCGATAACCGTTAAGCCTAAAGGCTCTATCGCTTATATTAAATGCTCTATTTCACGCACAGGCACAGCTCCTATTTTATGGAATAAACTATGAAAGAAAATTTTAAAATCAGTATTTTCTTGAGTAAGTATGTTGAAGAATAATAACAAACTATCAGTATTTCCACCAAGTGATAAACAACCTAATGGGCCTTGCATACGACTTAAGCGTAAGTAGTTAGTTAGGGTGTTACAAGATGGAGTTTCAAGAGATGGCAAGATTGTGTACTTTCTTGGTTGCAAATGAAAGAAAATAATGAAGCAAAAGGGGAGGAGTTGCTCATGGTTTTTGGGTGAGAAAATGAGGCAAATAAGGCAAGGAAACAAAAGGAAAATGAGAGGACGAAGGAGTGGTCTTCTAAGCTTGCTTGGGCTTGTATTTACAGAGAAATGAAAATAAAATTTCTCTAAAGATTTGGGAAGTGAATGCTACGGCCAAGAGGGATGATTGGTGAAGGGAAATTAAATTAATTTTAAAGAGTTGGAAGTGATGGAAGCATGGAGTGTGTAAGTGATAAGTTAGTGTGTGTGAGTTGGTGAGAAAAGATGAGTGTGATGGCTGCCATTGAAGTAAGGGAGCCGTGTAAGCTTGGGAAATTTGATGAAAAATGAGTGGTTAAAGTGTGGACGGCGATAGGATGGAAGAGTGTAAGAGTGTGTGATTGTTCTTGATCAATTTTGGAGTGACTTAGCTTTAATTTTGGAGACAAAATTAATATAATTTGGGAGGATGAGTGCAACAGTTTTGGCACCAGATTTGGAGGGAAAAAATGGGATAAATGATGAAATTGGGTGTATAGTGTAAAGTATGTATGTATAATGTAATGTATAATGGTTATGTCATGTTTTTAACAAATTGATTGATTTTGGGGGATGGAGTCATGATGACTCCATAGCTGATTTGGAAGGGGGAAACTTAATTAAATTTTCGTGTGCGTTGTCGTACATGTGCGGCGATTTAACGAATATCCTAAAAAAAATTTAAATATAAGAACACATTATACTAATTTTTTTAATAAGAAATTTATATTAATTCAAGGTACTCGTAAATCATCTTTCGTAAAAGTGTATTTTATAGATACTTTCGATACGTAATTAAATTATGGCGACGAAAGATAATTGATCTAGATCTCGAGGAATTTTGCGAGATTATGAAACTATTAACTTGATTGACATTTTTAAAAAATATTATTGATGATTTAAATTTTCAATCTTAATAAATCACTTGTATATTTATTTATTACGTGAAATCTTTAATAAGAAAAATGAGGGACGTTACACCTCATTAAGACATTTGCTGTATATCAATTTCATAAGACATCACGTCACTACTGATTTTCTCTTTGTCTTTGTTGTTGATAAAACCAAAAAACGAAAAAAGAAAAATAAGGGAAGTGAAATGACAAGTGATAATGTTTATCAAAGACTATTCATTATATTAAGGGAATCTTGTTATCAGTCAGTGATAATCTTGTTTTTTAAAATTCGGAGACACACTTAACCACTAATGTAAAGGATTACTTTATGTGTAAAAAGTTCTTCTAATTTGATATGTGGATGCAAACTTAAAGACAAACTTACTATTTTTCAAAAACTTGGGCACAAATTGAAATAACTTTCTTTCTGGCCGTGTTGCATTTGCTCTGAAATCGAAATAGCTAATCAGGGTGAGCAATTTCATTTTGGCCTTTTAACTTGTGTAGACGTGACAAAAGTAAATAGAAAAAAGATAGAATAAATAAAGGGATGAGTGAACAAGAGTGTTGTCATTGACCTTCACTTCCCTTTCTCCTATACCAAGATGTTCCAAAAGCTTAGAGCAAATAGTTGATAGAGAGAAGGAGGTGAACAAAAACAAGTAGAAAGAAAACAAATTCAAATATATAACATCATCTAGCTAGTTAGTTACCTTGGTTTCCAATCTACAATAAGGAGGAGAATAGAGAAAAGTAAGGCAATGTGTTGTTGCTTCATTGGTTCCTTCAGGGAATAAGAGCAAAACTAAAGAGGAATCAAAGCATTTATGCATATAAGAAGGTTGAGAAAACATACTTATCTATATAATCTATAAAACAGAAGATTTTTTGAAAAAGAAAACTTACCCCTGATTTAACAATGAATCTTCAATAGTTAATGCCTTCTATTGAAATAATAATCAATTTAAAAAAATTCAACAAACCAAAATAATTTTTTAAAATTGAGAACTATGAATTAATTATGAATTAATGATAATCGACACACATGTTTTGTGCTTATTGGAGGAAAAAAAATTGAACAAAATATAGAAGAGAGAAAATAGTAAGGACAACCAATCATATTACAACAAGGCAATGGAGCAATTTAAGTTCTGGCCGGTAGTCGAGCCATGAAGCATTTCTCAAGTAAAAAATAAAATACGAAGTATAAATATATATATATATATATATAGATAATAAATATAAATATAATAAGAGTTTAACTTTGATGCATAAATAATGTAAAGATTTTTATATAGTTGTCCAATTAATTCATTTGGTTTGGATGGCCTTTCAAATAGTGAATGCAATACATTGTTAATGTATTTCAATTAAATCCATATAATAATATATGAATTTTTTGAATAAATATTATATGCAATAAATTAATGCCTAAATTTCTAACATTAAATTGAGATGCTAAAAAGGCACCCTAAAGGAACTATGACACTAAAACCATAATACAAACCACAAGGTCTAGTACAATTGAGGGGTTCGATGTCTGACAGTATGTATGGAGAAAATTTTGTGGCCAACACTAAAATTCTTTCAAAAGGTCTATGGTGTGAGGAGAGTTATTGCTAGGAGTGGAAACAGGCTAGGCGGTCGCCTGACTTAACCTATCACATAATTATTTTAAAAAGTTAATGTTGTAAGATTCAAACACAAGTCATGTCACTTTTTACCAATTTATTATCAAGCTAACTTGAATTGTTCTGTTAATTTATACAAACGTAATATCTTAATGCATTATTCATTTTCCGTAGCACCAAAAAAAAAACTTCATACATTATTCTAATATATATTTATTTATTCAAAGATTATTTATTATAATAATTTCATATTATAAATAAATAGGGTTTCAATATATTTATTTAAAAATGTCGGTCTACTAGAGTCCTGGCTAGGTGAGACTTTTAAAATAGACCAGGCTATGTTAAAAAAAGACTTTTAACAAGTAATAGGTTAAATTTAAACTAAAAATATATGATACAAACTTAATTTATTTAATGTCTAACTTGTCCTGACCTAACCTGTTCTCACTCCTAATCATTGCTCTTAGAAAAAATAAAAACTAAAACGATAATATGTTAAATGGTCAATTGATGCAAATTAGGATGTTAACGACCATCAAAAGATTTTTTTTCCCTTTCTTTTACCTCATTAATTTATGTATATTTTATTTTATTTTCTCCTTTGACTATAACTTTTTGTATTATATTTTTACTTGATGATTGTTTCGAAAAAATCATACATTTTTTGTTTATTTATGTGTGAATTACACCAATTTTTCTCAATGATATTTTTATTACACAACTCTCCTCTTTACTTTCAAAACAAATACTTTAATCTAAAGTACGTTGTTAATTTAAATATATGTGAGAAATTTTTAAAGTTGAAGAAAACATCTTAAATTTCCTGATTCTTTTAATTTAAGGTTCTGAATATTTTTTAAAAATTATAATTACTATTTTTACAAGTTTTTTGTCCCGTGCAGCGGTTTAGAATTTAGGATTTGGTTAGGGAAAAATTGTATAATATTAATGTACGATTTCATATATTATAACTCAATTGTGTTATTAATAATTTTTTTTCTCTTTAACCACTAATATTCAGTGAACCTTACTTGCACTACCTCTGTTTGACTTAGGGAATTGAATGACCTGCTTAAGGGGAACTTGTTCTAACACAAATTTTTTCCATTCTCAAGACTTGATAATATAAAATATAGAATATTTCAATTAAAAAGTAAAAAACTATTTTAAAATATAAAAAAGTAATTATATATTGATTTTAATTGGCATGCATTGACATTGTAAATTTTTTTACTCTGTAATTTAATCAAATCATTTCATATGTATGACTTTTTAAGTAAAAATGGAGAGAGTCAATTGTTTTTATTTGTGTGACAATATTTGATTGGATGACAGTGTAAAAAAGCTTTACGTTATTGATACATAGTAATTAAACTCATATACTATTCAACAATAAAAAAATTATTAAAGAAATATACCAAGATAAAGAATTTGAAAAAATACCTTTTTTACAAAAATTCTATATATTACTCCTATATTAAATTCTATACCAAGATAAAGAATTTGAAAATTACCTTTTAATTATTTTTTATTAAATTTCTTTTATTGACTAAAATTATTTGTTATAATCAATAGATAATATTATTTTATGTAATACACCATCTCATAGTATTGAAATAATCTTTTTTGTTCATTCATAGTATTGTAATTTTTTTAACCTTTATATAATCATGTCTTATAATATCAGGTTTTATCATTTCAAGTATGCCAAACAACCCTAGTGTTGTACGGGGCATAGTAATATCAAATTCAATACCAAATGAGAACATTTGATACTGCACAAGTGACTACTCTCCGTTCCCTTTTATCGCCTAATTTAACATTTTAGAATTTTAAAATATATGCTAATTTGTAATATGTAGGTGTAGTTACGTTTTTTCTTCCATTTATACAGCTCGTAGATGTAATTGAATATTTATTAGTATAGTTGATATAAGAAGAGTAATAATTATATTAAAAATAAAATTTTATATTTTATATGAAGATAATTTTGTCAATTCATGTTTATACATTTAATAAGATGTTTTATTATTTTTTTCTTAATACGTATTGTTGGGTTTTGGATAGATAAAACCGAACGGAGTAATAATCTGAAGTCAAATTCAAATGCACCGCCTTGTTTAATGACATTTATGAATGGGCTTTTTACTAGCACAACTGTAAAAGGAAAGTATTACATAAAACGATAGTATTTTTAAATGTTTTTAATGAATTAATTAATCAAAAACTCAAATTTTTTGTGCCACATCCCACTTTTGAGTTTTTAAAATTGATCATGATATTACTGTACCTCAAATATCATGATCAATTTTCAACTTAATATTCCTAGTTTTTTTTTTCCTTCAAAAAATAGAAATTTAACTCAACTTTTTATCAATCAAGCACAAGAATATTCATTATGGGTTTTAATTAGCTATCACCACAAGGAAATGTACGAAACTTGGTTTCTTTTATTTATCAAATTTATTACATTTTCATATAAGGGACTCAATTTCTTCAATTTGTAAATGGCGCTGGAGGTGGAGGTGGATAGGTATGGGTGTAGATATAATCTAAGTGTGCCTCCTCTGTCATCCTTCTAGTAAAGCATTCTTCATCTTTTCCATAACATTCCTCCTTTGTCTGTGTGAAATTGCATCAAATCAGAAGAAGAAAAATACTAATCAGTCATAATTTTTATCGGAGTTTGTTTGTTTGAACGATGTGAAATGCTTATTGATTTTTAGATGGACAAGTGGATCATATTACTATCTTTTTTTTTTTTCATCAAATGACCACCTTTATTTTTTGATAAAATTTTTGACAACTTTTTCTAACTACATAGCATGATACGATTATTAATTGTCAAATGGGCAAGTGAAACATTTTAATTTGATCGATTGGAAGATCATCTTTCTGTTCTGTAAAAATTCTATCAATTTTTTTTTGTGATGGTATAACACTAATCTAAATCAAAGAAGCCAATTGGGTAAACACTTTCACGAGATAAATAAAAATACGATTTCATCCGCTAAACCATAATCCTTGACTTTAAAAAAAAATATAAATTAATATCTAAAGTATCATGATGTGCAAATCAATCTTTATACAACCAAATTGTATCTTTATACAACCAAATTGTTCTCATATTCTTAATCTCCCTCTCATTCTCTTCTTCAAGAGTACGGAGATAATTTGATTATATAGAAATTGATTTGCACTATTATAAAATATTAATGATCAATTGTATATTTTTTAAAAGTAAGTAGATAAAATGCATATGACTTATGGTAATCAATATGAGATGGAGTAATCAACATGTACATATGCTTACTTCTTGGAGGGTTGAGTAATGGAGAGGGTTATCATTGAGCACCACTTCCTTTTCACCTACGTCAATTTTGTTCCAAGATCAGAGGAAATAGATGATAGAGAGAAGCAGGGTGAACAAAACAAGTATCACATGAAAACAAATACATAATCAAATAAGAAATTATCATGTAGCCAATTAATTACCTTGTTTTAGACCTACAAGGTGACGAGCAGAAGCTAAGAAAGAGGAAAGAAGAAGAACAAAGAAAAACAAGACAATATGTTGCTTCATTGGTTATTATTTGAGGGAATGAGAGCAAATTGAAGAGGTATCTAAGCAAGTATATGCACATAAGAAGGCGAAAGAAACATATTTATAACCTATGTGCAAGGCTGGTTCTTATCCTGCGCCAACACAGAAGGCAAAAAGACAATAAAATAATAAAGACATATTCTTTTCGTTCATTTTTAGTTGTCATTTTTTACTTTTAGATACGTTGTTAATTGGATGTATTTAGATGCAATATGCAAATTATTTAAATGCATCTAGTCAACAATGTATTTACAAGTTATCTAAATACATCTAGTTAACAACAATGTATCTAAAAGTTAAAAAATAACAACTAAAAATGGACGGAAGGAGTATTTTTTTGTCACTTATTTTTAGAGGTACTCCTTCCATCCTTTTTTTTAATTAGCACTAATAAAATACGAAAAAGATAAAATGTGTAGATTAAATTAACCTTAAGTAATTAGTGCTATTGTTATTGAGTATCATTGGGAGAATGTGAGACAACAAGGATATAACTAGAAAAAAATATTTAATATTTTCTTAAACAAATCAAAATGATAAATAATTTTGGACAATATTTTTTAATAAAAAGTGACAAATAGGTGTATATTTTAGGACGAAATAAGAAATGATAATAATTGTTAGTGAAAGTAGTAAAAAAAATTATTTGAATGGACAAAAATACCCTTATTTAGAAGGAATCATAGTCCATTAATATATTTAAATATAATTAATTTAAGGGTATTGTGAATAAAAAAAACAATAAACAATTCCTTGAAATATGAGTTGGACAAATATTTTAAAAATCTAATTGAGAAAAATTTGAACAAATATTTTATTTGTCACTTCTTATTTAAAAATTTGTCCAATATTATTTGTTATTTGATTAGATTAAGAAAGAATTTTAAAAAAAAATTCAACTATCTCATTCTCCCAATAACACATAATAGAGTACTGTAGTAATTAAATTATTTATTAATCTACGTATTTTTGTCAAGAGTAACAACAAAAAGTGGGCGAGAGAATAATAATCAAAATTCAAATTTGACTCCTTATAAATGACATGCATTTAATACCACACAAGTAATTAAGGATCATAATTCAAATTCAAATTTGACTTCTTATTAATTGACGTACATTGAATACCAACCATTAATACTCCCTGTTGTAATTACTTCTTATTTTATTTATTTATATGCTTAATTATAGTGAAATATTTATTAATACAGTGGATGTAAAAAAAATAATAATTGTATTAAAAATAAAAATTTATTTTTTTATATAAGAATAATTTTGTCAATTCATACTATATTATGCATTTAGCAAGATGTTTTTTTTATATTGGTATATGTAGTGTTTGATTTTGTAGAGTTTAAAATGGAATGGAGGGAGTGCTATCACTTTAGTTGAACAAACGAGTATTAAGAAACGTATAAAACTAGCTATAAACCTGTGCGATGCATGGAAAAGTTATTTTATTTTGAGTTTTAAATATTTAGTATTATTTATATACTATATATTTGTATAATAATAATTTTATTTTCTATTGTAACAAATTTTTTATGTAATTGATAAATGATGGTGTTATAATTTAAAAATATTCAATTACATTTAAAATTCTATGGAATGAATGAATCAGAGGGAGAGAAACCATCTGTTTCGAGTTGATAAGACATGATTTAGATGAACAATATTGTAATATGTTTTTATGTGAAAATATATCTGATTTGTGTAAAGTTATGATTTGATATGTTATTTCCACATTCAGTTTTTATAGAGGAAAAAACTCGGAGCATAGATAACTATTATAATTTTCAATAATTATATGCAGTAGTAATAGGATTTTATAAATTGAATAAAATAGATTGTTAGTGTCTAAGCAGTTTGGAGAGGATAGTATAAAACTAATTACTTGTTAGAGTGTAGTTCACTATACATGTAAATAATTTGATTCATCAAATGAAGTGAGTCCCCAAGATTAATGGTGTGTGTTGTATAATGTGTCAATATTGTAGTTGAGACTTGGGAGATGATATAGTTGGGGGAGTGTTTTAGTAACTTGAGAGGTTATATTGTAAAACTTGATATTACAACATTTTACTCCCAATAATATTTAATATCAAAATAATCAAAATTTTGGTAAAAAATTTAATGTGACATTTTAATGGAGCTATTATCACGTGATACTCTATCCCAATGCCATGGAGAGAATTATTGGATGGATTATAAAGAGTAAGTTTTTATCAAAAACATTTAATAAATAAATAGTTATACATATATACCATTCATGTGAGATTTAATGGTTAAGATTCATCTATTTCACTCTCATATATAATCACTTCTCTTATCAAAGTCATTCCTTACACACACATATGGGATTTTACTCTAATATCTTATCAAAATTTAAAGGTATTAGTACCCTGTAGATATTTGTGATTGAGAATCAACCATATATCCACACGTGCACACACATTTTTTTTTTAAAAAATTTATAAAGTACTATTCATCTAAACTTTAATGAACTTTTTTAAAGACACCAAGTTATTAAGGTAAATTACATATTGATAAAAAGAATATGTCTTATAATAATAAAAAATAGTTTATATATATATATATATATA
>QANU01094803.1:8108-27913 GCA_003254905.1 Nissolia schottii | reverse complement strand
GGTTGACAAAGTAACAAAGGTAATTCTTTTGGTAACAAAAAGTGTTATCTTTAGAGTTTTTTGATTGCATTTGTGGTAAATTGTTGGTGGATTTTAGGGTATTCCACTGATTCCTATAGGGGTTATATTAATTCTAACTTTAGATATGTTGATGCTTATAGCAACTTTGTTGTGTCTTATAAGGGTTCTGTTGTTAGATCGGTTGATGCCTATATTAATTCTATTGTGTCTTGGGTTCTTTTGATTCTTGCTTTAGATTTGTTGATGTGTATAATGTAACAACCCGACTTTTTCCCTTCAGTTAAAATGCTATCTAGGAAAGAATTAAAAATATAATAAGAAGGAAAATGTGAGATAAAAATGAAATAAAATTCAAATATTAATTTTATCTCTGTAATATTAATTATAATAATAATTATGCGATCTCGTGGCGTCCGTGACGTTCGGGTCGATATTAGGTTATTATAGGAATTTAATCACGACTCAAAGGAGTCTGTAAAGTACATTAATATGAAAATAAATTCAAGAATATTCCAACTAACATTTAAATATTAACAAGGAAAATTAATAGGTCATAACGGTATGTCCGAAATATTTTTAGGACTTCCGGACATAAATAGTTAATGAGAAAATATGACTAAAACACACATAAACCATGGACACATGGATGGCCAAGGGCCACAAATTTCCACCGCCAGCCCCTGCCCCACGAAGCACCTGTACACCAACTCCCTATTCATTTTGGTTAACTTTAATTATGTTGACCAAAGCTTTCTTCCTATTATTTCATGCAAAAACAAAAGCTCATCTACAGCTCCCACACCATTCGAAACTCTCTTACCACCACCATCACCCTTTGCCTTTCATCACCTTAATTTACTCTCAAATTCGTAAAGAAGACAGGCAAGTAATAAGGTTGTGAGTTTCTCTTCACTTGGAGGAAAGAACACCAAGCTTCCATAACCTAGGTTTTCACAATTATTCAAGGGTTTCACTTCTTGGCAAGAAGAATTCAAGCAAGCAAGCAAAGCTTCCTTCCTCCATCACTAAACAACTCTTTAGCAAAGTGGGTAACTCTAGTTCCTCACTTCTTTGATGGTGAATGATTGTTATGTGATTATATGTGTATATGTGTGATTCTTGAATATATGAACATATATGTTAGAAATGATGCTAGGGATAGGAAGATGATTCTGAAGGGTCCTGTGACCTGGACTAGATAGGTTTATTATGTGTAGAATATGTGTAAAAGCTGTGAAATATGTGTAAAAGCTCAAGAAGGACCCATGGGAGAAAAGGGAAAAAGAGGAGTCTGTTAAGTTATTGAGCGACACCTGAACTGGTGTGGAATGGTTCCGCGGAACGTGAGTGAGAGGAATCTGTAGTGGTTGAGCGGTGCCTGGAACTGGCACTGATTGTTTCCGCGGAGAGTGATGAAAGGAGTATAGCGAGTGGTTGGTCGGCGCCTGAACGGGTGCTAAGTAGATCCGCAGAGAGTAATTGAGAAAAGTCGGCAGTTGTTGAGCGGCGCCCAAATTGGTGCTGATGAGTTCCGCGGATAAGAGTCCGAAGAGTTGATGGGCGGGCACCTGAGATGGTGCTGAGTGTTTCCGCGGAGAGTGACCGAGAGGAGTCTAGAAAGCTGATGAGCGGTACTTGAGAGGAGTCCTGTGTGGGTTCCGCGGAGGTTCCCTAGTGTTGCCGAGTAGTGCCCTGGAGTTGCTGAATGGTTCCCTGAAGGGTCTATGCCAGGGTTCAGCGGAGGATCCCTGGAAAGGCTGGGAAGGTTACGTGAAGAGGGCTGAGTGAGCACCAGTAGTGGTGTCGAGTAAGGTTCCGCGGAGGAACCCTGGAGCGCGAGCGCTGGGTGGGTTCCGCGGAGGGACCCCGAAGTTGATGAGAGAGTACAAGCATGTATATGATGAATGAATGAGTTATGATGAGGTATATGCCATATGTAAACATGTGAATTTCATGCAATATGTGACCTAATGCATAGCATTTCATGCATTCATGATAAGCCATGATTAAAGGATTAGGAATTAACTCTGAGAAAAGTAAAGATGCTGAAATGAACCATAGGGAACCAGTATGCCATGCTACAAGTACCAAAATGCTGAAATGCGGAAGAGGGCCAATGCCCAATGCTGCTGAAATTGGCTATATGCCACATGCTGAACAGGCCGTGATCACGTGAGTCGATTATGATACCACTTCAGGAGGTCGAGGCATCCTGAATGTGGAAGCCTGCCATAGGTGGTGTCGAGATGGCATACCTGGAGGTGTGCGGTTACCACGCTTATGCATTGTCGAAAGGGGGCAAGCTTAGGTGGGGTTACAATATCCGCCCACTATCGAGGGGTTTTGAGGGGGCACACGGCAGGTGAAAACCCACCGCAGGAAGGTCCAGACAGTGTCGGCCTACACTGAGGGTGCGAGGTTATTCCGTCATACTAGTGTCAACAGAGGACATTACTATGGTGGGAATAACACATATGTTGTTATGCTATTATATTCTGTCATGCACATGCACACTCTGTTAACCATATTTATTCTACTGAATCTGTCATGTTTATGCTGATGACTCTGCTAGACGCATTCTGCTGATTTTGTTATGTTTATGTTAGATGACGATATGATACATACTCTGATGATTTTGTTATGCTGATTGTATTCGAAATGTATTCTGTTATGCATTGTGATTATTCTGATTGTATAGTCTGCTGTTATGCCATACCGTCAAGAGCACGCTCGAGACGGTTTATGCGAAATGTTAATCAGCACGAGAATGTAGTAAACAAGAGTAGTTCCCCTATCACCTAATAATGCAGATAAAGCCGTTCAGATAGGCCAGATAATAAATAGTAGGATATTTAGTATGTATGCTCATTTAGGGATCTCTAAGCGGCCTGAAGTCTGACATAATCTGATAGAGACTCAGGAACTAAAGTTATTTCCACTGAGAACCTACCGTTCTCATTCCCACTGTTTTATGACTTCAGGTACAGAAGATGAGTCGTATTTTGAGGATGCAGATGAGCCGCCAGATGAGCCATGAGCGGCTATGATTGGATGAGCTTAGAGAGAGATATCTGTTTAGCATTTTTGCCAAGGACATACTGAGTAGTATTTCAGTAGTCCTTGTATTTTGATGTGATGTATTCTGACTTATGTATTCACTACTTCAGTTATGTATATGAGATGTATATTTTACTTACTGTATATACAATTATGTGACTTTGTCTAATGGACCACATGGACATGTATTGAATGCTTTACTATCTTACAGTTACCCGTTTTTGTTATATTGTTCTTTCTGACGCATGGCTCTATTTTAACAATTATGCAATGTAAATGTAAAGTTTAAAATCGGTCCTTATTTTCCTAAACTACTATTTTCGAAAGATAACTATGGACTAAGGTATTCCGACCAAGTAGACAACAACCTAGTGAGCTTTGTTTACTACGTACGGGTAAATAGTTAGCTAGGGTGTTTCATATAACAACTTTATTGTGTCCTGTTGGGGTTATGTTAATTCTTGCTTTAGATATGTTGATGACTATAGCAACTCTGTTGTGCCCTGTAGGGGTAGTGTTGGTGTCTGCTATAGATTTGTTGTGTTGATGCATATAGCAATTTTGTTGTGTAATTGATTCTTGGTTTAGATCTATTGATGTGTATAGAAATTATGTTGTTTCATGTAACATTTCACTTTTTTCTTAGCAAATATTTCGTGTAATAAATAAATATACGAGTGATTTATTAAGACTAAAAATTTTAAATCACTAATTATATTTTCAATAATGAAGATTAAGGTAATAATTTCATAATCTCGCGAAATTCCGCGAGATCTGAATCAATTATCTTTCATCGCCAGAATTTAATTACTTATCAAGGGTACCTGTAAAACACACCTTACGAAAGTTGATTTATGAGTACATTGGATTAATTTAAATTTCTTATTAGAAAAATTAGTAAATAGTAAATTTATGTTTAGAAAATTTTATAGGATATCCATTAAATTGCCGTGCACGTATGGCAACACACGTACACAGAAATTTAATGACCAAAAACGATCAAGCACACTATTCACATTACAATATTTGATTAAAATTTCCCTTCCCATTTCAGCCGAGAAATCGTGTCCCCATCCCCCAAAATTAATTAATTTGTCCAAAATTTAAGCAAATAAACTCATACCTTACACTATATACACCATACTTCACACTATTCATCCAATTCTTTTATTGATTCCATTTTCCCTCAATTTTCTACTCACAAAACTGTGGCATCATTTCCCCATCAGCCCTCTTAATTGTTTCTAATAAATCACAAGTCAAAGCAAGTCATACCTTGTACTATGCACATCATGTGCCTTCACTATACACACTATTTATCTATTATAATCAATATTTCCCAAAATTTCTTTCCCCATTCATCCATAACAAGCACGACATCATCCCCCCAAATTCAATTAATTTATCTAAGAATTAAGTAACCAAACTCATACCACATACCATACTTTACACTATGCAAACACTATACACACACTATTCACTATTCATCAATTTAAATTCATTTTCTTCCCAAAAACTTCAACTCCCGGTCGTAGCCCTCTACCCCAAATTCAATTAAGTTTTCTCCAAAATTAAATCAATTATTTCTCCAAAATTGATCAAGAATAATCAAGCTTTCTTACACTCTTCCATCCTATTACTTATACTCTTTTAATCACTTATTTCTCAGCAATCACACACACATACACGACTCCTTCACTTCATGCCAGCCATCATTCATTAATTTTCTCACAACCACTCTCTTACAAAACTCACCTACACCTACCCACTCACTTACACAAGCCATACCTCTCTTACACACACACACCATGCTTCTATCACCTCACTTCTTTAAATCAATTTAATTTCCCTTCAGCTTTTAGCCCCACTGTCGAAGCTTTCCCCCCAACTCCCTTGAGAAATTTCATTTCTTTTCTCTATAAAAACAAGGTTAATCAAGCTTAGGAGATCACTCCATCATCTTCTCATTTTCTCTCTTGTTTCATTGTCTTTTTTGCTTCTTTTCCTCTCATAATCCGTGTACTAACACACCACCCATCTTCATCTTCATTTATTTATTTTCTTCCCTTAGCAACCAAGGAAGAACACCATCTAATCATCTCTTAAAACTCCATCTCATTTCCCTCACAAAACCATCATCCTTACAAAATTTCAATCACTTTCCCTACAAGAATTGTAGCCATCCTCATCATTTTCCACTCAAGTTTTCTCTTGGAGAAAAGGTGATCAAGCAAGCTTTGGAACACCAAGGCTCTCAAAGGAACTCTCTCAAAGTTTCTTTAGAGGTGGGTAATCCGAAAAACCCATTGTCTAAGTGTCATGTTTATGATGTTTTATGTGTGACAATATGTTTATGTATGTTCTTGTGAAAATATGTTTATTTGTGTTCTTAAGAAACTATGTTGTACCTTTGTGTTTTAGGGATATGAATATGAGTTTAACAAGGTTTTTGGAGTAAAGTTTTATGTGTAAAAAAAAAGTGAGAGTTGTAGGAGAAAGAGATGGTTTCGATTTTGAGAAGGAAACTTAAGGGAAAAGTTGGTTGAAAGTTTAAAATGTGATGAAAATAGAGTTTTGGTGGCTTATGGTAGTGAGGGAACAAAAGAAAAATCAAAGTATAAGAGAGAGGAAAGGCTAGAGGAGATTCAGTTTTTGGGTGGACTTAGAAGATAGAAGAGTTAGAATTTGGTGGCTTATGGTGATAAGAGTATAAAAGAACCAAGAGAAAAATAATAAGGTTTAGAAAGTAAGTGTGAATAATAAGAATATTAAAAATGAGTGTGTACGGTGAGTGAGGATTTTGGGCTAAGAAAGTGAGGAAAAGATACATGAGCTTAAAATAAAGGGGTGAATATATGAGAAATAGAGAATAAACTAGGGTTAGAGAATATTCAGAAAAAGAAAAAGGGCATAACTGTTTGAGATGTACACATAAAGAAAGATCATAAGATCATAAGATTTGATGAGGTAAAGTTACAAGGAACATATTAGGAGTTATATGAAATCACAAAATAGTCTTAGGAGTATGAGTCCCCATGAGTCTCGAAGGTTATGCATATCCCGAAAAGCACTTGCACGCCTTAGTTTACAGATTATGATATTCATGTGAAATTAACTATATTCTATGTGCTATAAATCATTATTATGCATCATGAGGAAATGGGTCGTCATTAGAGTGCTAGGATGACCTTAGATGACTAGAAGATAAGTCAACTAAGTATGAAAAGATAATAAATGAACCAGAGGGAATGAGCAAAGTCTTAAAAATGTTTCAGCCACAGAGGGTTCAATGTACCTTGAAGATATGAACGTGTTATATTCATAGAGAAATCCCCTTCTATCGGCACATCTATGGACACGCCCCGCACCACCCTGCATACAGGGATGGTCACTTTATAAATATGTTCACGCTAAATGCTTTTATGATTCGCTACCACCTCAGGTATGAGCTCTGCCTTGTTGTTAAAATACGAAAATAGAGAACGTTGTACTTGGCGAGGGGATGACGGTCCCATTGGGCACAAAACAAAAATGAAAAGAAGGTTGTACCTAGTGAGGGGACGATGGTCCCACTGGGTACAAAACAGAAAAGAAAAGAAGGTTGTACCTGGAAATGGGATGACGGTCCCACTGGGTATAGGACAAAAAAGAAAAGAAGGTTGTACTTGGCGAGGGGGCGACAGTCCCACTGGGTACAAAGGGGAATGATAGACAAGAAAAGATGAGAAGGATGCTGCCCCGATGGAAATACCTGACAAGGCGCATAAGAAAGCACCTAGTTCCCTTCATGCATGATATATGTGATGTATGTATATGATTATGTATGCATACGCTATAAGGCAACATCGAGTGAAAAAAAAGGTTTCACAAGACTTCCTATACAAGGGTTATAAGGTACGAGACTACGTGATCTGATATCACGTTACTCGAGTGAATAGGGATAGAAAGCACGATAACTCTTCTTCATAGGTAATGCAAAGATTAGAAATTCCCGGTTGTAACATCCCGTTTTTTCCTTAATAAAGATTTTGCATAATAAATATATATACAAGTAATATAATTAGACTAGAATTTTAAATCTCAATTTTATTTTCCAAAAATGCCAAATAAGGTAATAGTTGGCGATTTGCAAAAATCTGCAGACATCGGATTTACTACCTTTCGTCACTAGAATTTAATTGTGCATCAAAGGTATGTGTAAAGAACACTTCTATGAAAATAAATTTATGAATACCTTGGATGAACTTAAATTCCTCATTAGGAAAATTAGTAGATCACAATGGTGTGATCGGGATATTTTTAGGGCACCCCGTATGCAAAGTACCTGAAAAACTAACGACCAAACACAATCAAACGCGATTACAATTTGGTCTCAAAAATTGATGACTATGAGTTCGGCTAACCTAGGGAAATATGTGGCCATAAAATCACCATTTGGAAGTCAAATTTTCAATGTTTATCATTGAGGATGAGTAAGCATGCTTAGTCACCATCATTGCTTACATCGTCATTTGTTAAATTTCAATTAAAATTTTTAGGAAATTTGGAAGAAGGGCACGACCAAGATGGCCTATAAATAGCCCTCCCACTCCTTTCATTTTCTCATTTTTCATTTGCAAGCTTTTGCTTAAATACGTTATGTTTGTACACTCTGTCGTTACTCTGCTGTAACCGAAAAGTAGTAGAAAAAGCCCAATGCTCGCGGGAACCACGTATCACCACCAACCAATACTATAAGGAAGTGGTTAACCCTAGCTTACTCACCTCCTTGGTGATCTTTAAATGTTGTGTGTGAATATGTGATGTTATGTGACCTATGGGACAATAACTTATACATGTATTATGCTATGTTTTAGAAGATGAAAATATGTCCCTTGTGCTTGTTGGAAAGTGTGGTGAAAATCCTAAAATCTGTGTTTGATATTGGTTTTGAAAGATTGTGCAAGAATGGAAAAATGGCAAACCTGGGATGCTGAAACACACCCAGGGCGCTGAGCGGCCTAGCAAGGGCACTGAGTGGGTAGTTTCACTTTGAAAAGCCTGTTTTGTGCTAGGGAACTGAGTGGCCTAGCAAGAGTGCTGAGCAGCCTAGTTAGTTTCAGTGCTCTCAGGTTTATGACTCATGTAAACTTCAGGTCTGTGACTGTGAGGATTCTGGGCAGCTTAGATAGGGCGTTGAGCGGCCTGAAACCCTAAGTTACTAGATCTCACGAGCAAAGATTTTAGGCAACCTACAGACTTTCATGGACCCACATGTTCCAACAAGTACTAGACCATTGTAATGTGTATTTTGATGAGTATGACTTGTATATGCAAATTAATTATTATACACTGTGGTGGTTGTAATTTATCTGGGATGGACTAAGTACTTGCTTATATAAATATTTATACCGTGAATGATTAACTGTCGTAAGCCCCAGGCTGTATCGTTTGTATCATATATTTTGATTCTCACGTGGCTCATACTTTATGAATAAGTACCAAGTAGAGAAGTTTTAAAATGTTCCATATTTTCCGCAACGTAGTATTTGCGAAGAGTAATGAAGGACCATAAGTATTCCCACCAAGTGATTAACAACCTAGTGAGCATTACGTACGACTTGAGCGTAGGCAGTTAGCTAGGGTGTTACAGTTGGTATCAGAGCAGTTTGGTCCAACGTGAGCCTGTGGACTGAGCTATACTATGCTTTCGAGCATGATAACAGCGTATGTCTTTGCTAAGTGGTATGTGCTAAGTTCATGTGTACCAGCCTTTCTTGAGACTGATCAACTTGGAATTGTGCAGGTACAACAAATTAGACATGCCACCTCAGAGAGACCCTACACAGCGCACTATGGAATAGACAGATTTTGCCGAAATCCTTCGAGAAATGGCGCTAGCCACTCAGACTTAGGCCCAAGCCACCCAAGCCCAAGCTGCGGCTACAACTCAGATGGCAGTAGCTACTGCACACCGAAACCCTGCCCTAACAGCTGAGGAGGCAGAAGCCAAGAAGTTCGCAGAATTTGGAAGGGCGAACCCTCCGATCTTTGAAAGACTGACGGACCCAGAACTCCTCCATAACTGGCTAGCGAAAATGGAATAGGTCTTAGAAGGTCCGTTTTACGACGCGGAAGTTACGGGGTGCCGCAAGGACGTGGTGGAACTCCACCAAGCCTCTCCTAGAATAGCAAGGAGATCCCATCACATGGGATCGATTTTCAACTGGCCTCCTGAATAAGTACTTCCCTAAGGGGCTTAGAGATCAGAAAGAAGCTGAGTTTTTAGAGCTACAACAGGGGGACATGACCGTTGCTGAGTACACGTCCGCCTTGGAGAGATTGTGCCACTTTTCTCGCACATATCAGCTACACCCTGACGAAGAGTGGAAGTGCGGGAAGTTTCAGAGGGGATTCAAGGAGGAATTGAAGATGGCCATTAATCATTAGGACATCCAGGATTATGCCCTCCTGGTAAGTAAGTGCATGACGTTGGAAGAATCGGCCAGGAACTTGACCAGGGCCAGGAATGCAAGAAATAAGCGGAGGTTGGAGGAACAAGGGAATTCCTCACAGGCACAGCGACAGAAATGACCTTTTTAGGCTCCGTTCCCTGGGAAGGGTAGAGGACAGTGTCTTTTGCGACCGCAGCAATGGACGGGGAGGCCCCAGAGTCCGATGGGACCAGGATTTCCCCAGTTCCCACAACAGGTGATTAGGCCCCAGTAGCAAGCAGTTAGGCCACCGCAACCGAGTGGTGTTACAAGATGTGCTAGACAAGATCCCTGTGGAGTCCAACCAGTGAGGGAGCCTAGGCTGCCGTGTTCAAAGTGCGGGAAACCCCACTCGGGAGAATGCCTCGCAGGGAAGAATGTGTGCTATAGGTGTGGATAGGGCGATCACTACGGCAAATTTTGTATAGCTGTTCCACCACCAGCTCAACAATAAGGGCGGGTCTTCACCTTATTTAGGGAAGAGGCAGAGGATGCGGAAGGCTTAATCATGGGTAAGTGTACAATGATGGGTAGTACTTTGATTATATTGTATGATTCGAGAGCATCACACTCCTTCATTTCCTATGACAATGTTAGAAAACTAAACTTATCGGCCGTAGCATTACCCTTCACACTGAGGGTGTCTACCCCCACTGCTCCACCTGTCGAGATGTGTCAAGTATGTCTCCAGTGTCCACTCCAGCTACAAGACCGGATGTTCGTAGCTGATCTCATTTGTTTACCCTAAACCCTAAACCCTAAACCCTAGGTAAGTACGACGAGGACATCGGAATGGCGTAAGCAGCACAGGACGATGGAAGGTCGTGACGTCCATAGATGTCATAGAAGCAGGAGGACGATGTCTTATGTTTTGTATTTGGTTATTAGCTTGGGGAATTAGACCGCCTCAGCTCTTATGTGAACTACCTGTATTATGTATTATTAATTAAATGTGTAATCTTATTCTAGGCCATGTAGCTGTATGTGTATATATATGACATGAAACGTTTTGTGTGATTATCCAAGTATGTATCGCCAAAGTCTTTTGGGATTCTATCGTTTGCATATCTATATATGTTTCCTTGATCACGCATGGCTCCTAGCTTACAACTAATAAAGCAAACGAATGATTTCCAAAATTGGTCCATATTTTCTCGTAATAGATATTTGTCACGTTAAAAGTAGGGGCTAAAAGTAACCCTAACCAAAGCAGATAACAACCTAGTGAGCATTGTTTGTGACTTAAGCGTAAGCAGCTAGCTAGGGTGTTACATTTCAAGAGAGAGAATCATACATTTTTCTTTTTGTCTTTTCTCATTTTTTTCTTCTTTAAAAGTTTTGGTTTGTGTGTTCAAAATATTGGTTTTTATTGGTGTTAAATAAGAGAATAAAGGTAAAAAGAGAGTGATAAAAGTTATAAGAAATATGGGTGTGAGAGAGAAAATGACAATGAAGTTTTTTGTTTCTTGTTTTAAATTTTTTAATGGGTTAAATAAGTTTTGACCCCATAATAAATTACAAATTTTGATTTTGAACCATATTAAGTTTTTTTTGTTTGATTCCTTGATAAATTTGATAAGTTTGACGAATTTCCTTTTAGTTCCTACCGTAAGTTGGACCATTAAAAGATGATGTGGTGGACGTAAGTTAGGTGAACTTCATTATAATTAGGTGAAAAATAGTGAAACCAAGTTTTAACCATGGTCAAATCAATCAAGTCATGTTTAAATCGTGGTCAAATTGGTCCATGGTTCAAACCATATTTGATCATGTTTGACCGATTTGAGAATGGTTGAACCTTGGTTTGACCATGTTCAACCAAATTATAGTGAAACGCATCTAATTTTCGTCCATTGTGTTGTTTTTTAACAGTTCAATTTATCAACAGAGACTAAAAACAAACAAATTTTCTTTATTAAGGATTCAAACTAACAAAATATTTTGAAGGATACAAAATCAAAATTAATGATTTATTAAAGGGCAAAAACTGATTTAACTTTTTTTTTTAAATTTTAAGTAGAACTCATTTTTTCCTGCATTTTTTACATTCAAGATCCAATAAATGACCAATATCTTAGGCGGTCAAATAACATTTCTTTTTTTTTTATGACAATGAAAATTCATTGTATATGGCTTGGCCCATAAAGAAAAGAAATACACTAGATCTAAAAGCCACGGAGACAAATGCAACCGACAAGCATGGATCGATCCTCCATAAAAAAATCCCTTGAAAGAAATTCAAGATTAAAAAAGAGTATCAAACCCAAACTAATTAAGAAAAAAAAAAAACATTATAACATTTCTGTTTTTTCTTCCACCTCTTTGCAATCGCTTCATTAGTTTGTCTTGTTCTTTGATGATTTCAATAAACGGTCGTATCATTTATTTCCAATATGTCTTTAGTCGCTGAGGCTAATCAATCCTTTTACAAAGGAAGTTAAAAAAAAAGTGCAATCCTTAGATATCTTGATAAGCTTTGTAATTAAGGTCCAAATCTTATTGACTGCCTTTGCTTTCTAGCTAGTGGCGAGGAAGATATAAATATACACACAAATTCAGTAAGGAATCTACATTAGTGCATTGGTCAATAAAGAAACAGGAAAGATGGAAAAGAGAAAAAGAATAGATCAAAAGAAAAGAAAAGAAAAATGGGAAAAATGGCCGAGGGTGGGAAACAACATTTACTAAAATCCACTTGCAAATATCGTCATTAAACTTGGATACCAGCTCATCCAGAACATCAAAAAGCTGTTGGCACCAAAAAAAATTAATTGGGCTGATTTGAGTAAATGAAGAACAACATGGTCTACTTTGGGCCTGAATGAAAAATAACCGATGTTTAAGGTAAAGTTTAATTCAGCTTATAAGACAAAAATAATACAGACATTATGACAATAGAGACATGTCTCCATGTGACACACCTCAGAAATGTGACCAGTAATCAAGAGACTAATTCCTTTACGAAAATTTTTAAAGTCGAATGATTTTGATAAACACGTACTTTTAAATAAATAAATAAAATTAATTAATGAAACTAATTGGTCTCTAAGAACTAAATTATTACGTAAAATATCCTTTAAATAGAAAATTGAAATGAAAACATAAATACTTAACAATTCATGCATGTGTTCTAAAGAAGCACTGTAAACTGACACAACTAAACATCTACTCAATATTCCACTGCAAAGTGAAGCTCACCAAGGATGTGATCTGCTACAATATATTGGATAAGGGAAGTATGCTCGTCAATGCTATCTGAAACAAAAAAAATTTGAGAGGTGAGTCATAGCTCAGTGAATGACAGACCCCACGGCGATATAGGACATTTGTAGGCATGACAAGCATATACAATACATAATATAATATTAATCAAAAACATTGTACAGTTTCTATTACATAAACATTTAAAACATAATATAAAGTAGGGAGTTTACTAGATAAACGAATCCGAGCAATATGGGTTAGTTGTTCGTGATAATGACCAAGCCACATGGTCTTACCCTATTCTACATCATACATCACATCGGGTCTCACGGGCTCCCTATGTCTGGGCTTTACGTTCTTACGCTAATTATTCTACGTGACGATCGTACAAGGTATACCAGGGTCAACATGGGCTGTCACTAGCATACAATTAGATCTATTCACAAGTAGTTACACATGTAATATCATAGATGTTACGTACAATCACACAATAGTACAAAATATATAGCCTACTGACTAGGGACTAATGCGACATCTCTATCGTAGCTTTGATTTCCCTAATCCATTGTCCATCTTTGTCAATGCCACTCATCCTCGGATTGCTTGTACTGTTCTGACGTCTTCATCACCTTCGTCGTGCTCGTCTAGAACCATAAAGGAGTGGGGGATGAGAACACAGTGTTCTCAGTGGGAAACCTTAATCGTCGTAACTCGTTTTATACTCAATTATGATTCTGCCGCTCATGGGGTCTCTACATGTCACAGTTATATTACATCTCTACTAGTTATTAATATTCATGCTAAGCCTGAGCAGCTACCTATAATTACTAGGTGACTGAGGGAACCTAATCTTTCCTTATCCATGTCATCTGTGCTCTATTCTATTCTTAGAGATAAATTCTCAATCTCATCATAATATGCCTTGCCATCTAGCGTACACATACATCTCATGCATCATATTCATCACATATACCACAGATATCACATATACTCAAGTACTCAAGTCCTTATCCCTTGCAGTTGGGGGCTAGAGAACTGCAACCTACTCATCTCCATACCGTTGGTGACCAGACAGTGCTTAACCTGAATGGTCTTCAAACCATGAATAATCAACCACCCAACGGGGGATTAACTACCCTCTTCAAAGGATAGTGAGGGGAGCTGTCAAACTCTTCAAAGAATGATAGGATTTCCAAGAGTCAGACTTGTCACCATACTCATCAAAGAATGGTGAATTTATCGGAAGTGCCATACTCATCAAAGAATGGTAACGCGACCCGGAAATGTCCTCATCATCATCTTTATCATCTTTCAGTATACCAGACTCATCAAAGAATGGCACTTGACATTATCACTGCCATTTAGGGACTTAGTGACATCACGCCCTAGGTTCTTTTCTTTCCTTCTTTAACATAACAGACCTTCAAGTCTCATAGTGCATCGACACATACATAGGCACATAGCATTCATAACATATCATCAGCACATACAAGATCATACATCATTCTCCTGTAGTTCTTATCCTTCTGTTCTTAGCATAAATTGAACACAATATCTCATCATGTTCTTTCTTTTCCTAATATAAACATCATTCCATATCTCATAAAGCATCATAAGTTTCCATATCCAATATCAAACACAATCCTTCCAGAATTTAGTGTAAATTTCCAACAACATAAAAGACGTACTTTCATATTTCAAAACCAATTTCATCATAAATCCAAAAACTAGCAAAACAGACATCTGCTTTCTGTCAGAAATTAGTGATCATAAACCGGAGAGGTCCAAGACCTTACCCCAAGGTTTGTGATAGCCCTAAGATCATTATTCACGCTTAGAAATTCAGATTTTAACCCCAGAATTACGAAATTAGTGTTTTGTCCAAAACTGCTATTTTGCCCCTGTAAACGTCCTGTTTTCTTTGGAATTTTAGTTCTCAAAAACCCGATGGACTTAAGACTTGCCCTTAAGGTTTTTGATAGTAATAAAACCATATTTTCTAAAAATCAACCCAGTTTTTCAGTCCCAAAACATGAAAATTCCCATTTTGCCCTTTTTCTTACAATCACTGTTTTTTGCATGTTTGCTGAGAAATTCATCAGGGACTCCAAAAATCATAAAACTTGACATCCCCACTCAATTTTTCATTTAGAAATAAAAAATAACATTAGTTTGTCATGATAAAAATCCCAGAATACAGTTCCCTTCAAAATCGTGCCATAGCCCTAATTTCAGTTTAGGCTTTCCTAACTTCTAATAGAATCATAGACAGCACCAGCAAATCCAGACAAATTCCAACAACACATATATAAATCAAAGTCATATAAAAGGCATCCTAACATCATCTATCATCTATAAAAAAACCACATAGATAGTGGATAAGTCAGTTTACCCACTTATTTTGCCCGGTTACGGTTTCAGTGCTTCCTGCGGACTTCTGCGTAGCTACGATGCTTCCTAAGCTCCTCCTAGGCTAAGCTTTCTTCAAGCTTTCTTTGGGGGATATGGGGCTGTTTGTGGCTGTTTGTGGGTTAAAGTTAAGGGATTCTTGAGGAATCTTAACTAGGTTTGGTGTAGGAAGTTCCTAGGTTTTCAGTTTGGCAAAATAACTGCTGATTGTGTGATCAGACAGAGTTTTGGCAAGGTTTTCCCTTTTTTCTCCAAATTTTCAGATTCCTAGGGGTATTTATAGGCCAAGCCACGAAATTCACTTTGCCAAAATGCCCTTGGACCAATTTACCATTTTACCCCTAACTTATGTCATGCATGACATCGTGCAAGGTGACTCACCAACATGAGTCACCCTTGGACTTTTTGATCAAGCCATCTGGCCACTTCTTAGCCATGAAATAGCCTTGTCTCTTGGCCACTTGTGTGGCGGAGAATTAAAGGTTTTCGGCATATCAATTTTGATCCGATTTTATGATTTTCGGTCCCGGTACTTCGCGTACTGTTGTTCTAAAAATATTTCGATCACATCTTTGTGATCCTCTAATTTTTCTAAAGAATACTCTAGGTTCATTTGAGGTTTTTGTGAATTCTCATCTGTAGCTGTACCTTTTACAGATACTTTGAACATGCGGTTGTATTTTGATGGCAGAAAGGGTTTATTCTAGTGTCTGCAGAATTTCCCGAAACTTAGCAGAATTTCTTCTNGTTTGGCAGAATAACTGCTGATTGTGTGATCAGACAGAGTTTTGGCAAGGTTTTCCCTTTTTTCTCCAAATTTTCAGATTCCTAGGGGTATTTATAGGCCAAGCCATGAAATTCACTTTGCCAAAATGCCCTTGGACCAATTTACCATTTTACCCCTAACTTATGTCATGCATGACATCGTGCAAGGTGACTCACCACCATGAGTCACCCTTGGACTTTTTGATCAAGCCATTTGGCCACTTCTTAGCCATGAAATAGCCTTGTCTCTTGCCACTTGTGTGGCCGAGAATTAAAGGTCTTCGGCAGATCAATTTTGATCCGATTTTATGATTTTCGGTCCCGGTACTTCGCGTACGGTTGTTCTAAAAATATTTCGATCACATCTTTGTGATCCTCTAATTTTTCTAAAGAATACTCTAGGTTCATTTGAGGTGTTTGTGAATTCTCATCTGTAGCCGTACCTTTTACAGATACTTTGAACACGCGGTTGTATTTTGATGACAGAAAGGGTTTATTCTAGTGTCTGCAGAATTTCCCGAAACTAAGCAGAATTTCTTTTACAGACAATTTAACCTAAGAATTTATATTTTTAATAGTTTAACCTACAATGAGAATTGCTAAACAACTGTCAAGCAAGATTTTCGCTGAGGAGGAAGCGGGATGCTACATGATGAATCACCATGGAAGGTTATAGGATTTCTCCTGGTTATTTTTATCCCTTTTTGCACGTGGGCGCCGTGTGATTCCTTCACAGGGTTGGGCGAATTGCTTCTTCCATTTTGGACCAAATTATGATCATGTTTGATCGTGTTTGGTCATTCGCTTTTTCGGTATTCTGCGTACGGGTAGTCGAAGACACTAATCTAAGGTATTTGTGAACTTTCTTCCGTAACCTTATAGATACCTTAGACCCACGGTTATACTCGGATGACAAAAAGGATTCGTTCCAGTGTCTGCAGAATTTTAAGAAAACGAGCAGAATTATTTCTACAGACACTTTTCATCCAAAGGCTTGGGTGAGGGATTGTTTCCCTTATTTGATTAATGAAATCTTTGCTAAGGGACGAAGTGTGATGTTACAGAAAGCATAACATAACTAACTTGTTTATAAACATTCATACACATGCAACATGACATATTTAATGCATAAAGATTTATGGTCCCATGTATTTCTAATATAATTTTCATGAGTTTATAAAATAGCTTCATAGATATTTGCATAAATATTTTCATTAAGTAACTATTTTCATAAATAAGAAAATTTCTAAATAAATAACTAATTTCATAAACATTAAAAGAAAATATAAAAACTTCTTCCTCCTAGGATTTAATAAAAACATTCACAATAAAATAATTTCTAAAATAAATACATGGTTTGAAAATAGATTATGAAGAAAATAACTCACTTAGAATTACAGACGACAGGGGACACTGACACTAGTAGCTCCTAATCATGGACACCCTATTTGGAGGCACTGCTTCTCCACAAGAAAAATAAAACTGGAGCTAAGAAAATATCGGCACTCAAAGAATAAACTTTAGAGCTCTTGGAGTGAATTAGTAAGTAAAAACACTCAGAGGAAACTTCTATTAGCAGAAAAAACTAACTTGTCAGTCAAATCATTGACCTTCGTGCTACTGCGATGCCCAAACCATACCAAGACACTGCAGCGTACTAGGGACGCTACAATACTCAGCTCCTTTTTTTTTTTAAAAAAAAAACTATGGGTTGTTAAAATCTTTTCCCTTTAATACATTTGGTCCTCCAAATGTCACATGAATTGACAATACTAGAACAAAAACACATAAGATTATGGCATACTAACACATAAACATACATGAAATCTTTAACACACATAAGCATACATGACATATGATTCACATATGGAAGATTAACGTGGAATACATGACTAGGGTATACCTATCGACATGGTGTTTGCTAGCTAGTCATCCTTACAGGTTAAGCAATAGAGGTGTGGTATGCCTCTAGTGCCTAGACTCCCTCCTCGGTCACTTGATCCTATGCAATTGTTGTTTCTACCAGCTTGTGTCGTGTTACTGTTTTGTATAACATCCCACTTTTCCTCAGGGGAAAATTTCGCGTGACGACTACAATGCGAACCAATTAATTTGACTGAAAAATTTAATTAAAGAGTATTTTCTAAAAATACCAGTCAAAAATATTGGTGGAATGCTCTCGCAGGAATTTCACGAGAATTAAGATCTCGGTCAAGTATTCCCCAGAATTTAAATAAGTATTTGTGGCACCCGTAAATCACACTCTTATAAAAGGGAAAAAAGTTTAGGTACCTAATATCGATTTAAATTCCTCATTTTAAATGTCTGTTTAATGTAGAATTTTGTTTGCGTGCGTAACTAGACAGTTAACAAACAAACATGACCGAAATTGCCTTAATTTCAGAGCCAATTCAGCTCCCTCACCTACAGCACGGCAAAGCCATCCTCTCCCCACCTAAACCATCATCTCACCTTACCCACCACCACTGTACAAGCACCATCACCTCACTTTATTAAATCCCCAAGTCCTTCTTCATTTTCCTTCCCTCATCCGAGCCTTCCTTCCACTCCATCTGCAGCTCTTCTTTTTCATCTTCCATCTCTTTTCTCCCTTTCTCACCTCCTTTCTAGCACCACCACCATTCCCCTCACAGCTCCCCAAGTTTTTCTCAAAGCCCACACACCCACACACATAGCCACCAATATCTTCAAGCTTTTTCCTTGAGAAGGTAACCAATAGCTTGGAAACTCCAAGCACTTCGAGAAAAACTCTCCTCAACATCCATCCCACCAATCTTCTTGAGAAAAGTGGGAAAAATCTCCCCAAAACCATCCATGAATAGTTCTATCTATGTATTTGTTTGTCAGAAATATATATGTGATTAATTATTGAAATATGCTTTGTGTGTGCTAAGTATGTTTTGTTGGTTGTGTAATATCCTGCTTTTTCCCTTAGTAAAGATTTCATAAATTAAATAAGGGAACACACCCTCACATAAACTCTTAGGTTAAAAGTGTCTGTAGAAATAATTCTACGTATTTTTACAAAATTCTGCAGACACGAGAACAAACCCCTTTTTGTCGTCTGGGGACAACCGCGCGTCCAAAGTACCCGTAAAAGGTACAGCTACAGATGAGAATTTACAAACACCTCAAATGAACCTAAATTATTACTTAGAAAAATTAGAAGATCATAAAGACATGATCAGAATATTTTTAAAACAGTCGTACGCGAAGTACCGGGACCAAGGATGATAAAATCGGATCAAAATTGATTTGCCGAAGACCTTTAATTCTCGGCCACACAAGTGGCCGAGACACAAAGGGCATACATGGACAAGAAGAAGCCAAGTGTGGTCAAAGGGGTCAAAAGTATAGTGAGTCACCATATGACTCATGAAAATGACATGAGGAAAAAGACAAAATAAGGGCATTTTGGCAATTTTTGCCCCAAGGGCAAAATTGAAAAGTGATTTTCGTGGGTTTGCCTATAAATACCCCCTTGGATGACAAAAAATTCATAGAAAAAGGAAAACCTCGCCAAAACTCTGTCCACTTGCACACCCAATCAGTATTCTGTCAAATACTGACACAGAAACTTCTCTAGACATAGACTAGCCTTGATTTCCCTAATCTTACCCTAGAGAAAACCTCTTGGAATCCTTGGAGAAAACCCTAAATAATGAAGCTTAGGAGGAGCTTGGAAGCACCATAGCAAGGCAGGAGGCTGTAAAGAGCACCGGAACCGCAGTAAGACTTGAACAAGTGGGTAACCGACTTATCCACTGTCTATGTGGTTTCATGATTAGATATATATGCGGTTAGGATACCTTTCATGTGACTTTGATGTATATATATGTTGTTGATGATTGTCTG
>QANU01094754.1:0-78423 GCA_003254905.1 Nissolia schottii | reverse complement strand
GCTGTAGAAAGGATGTATTAATTAAACACGAGGGCAAAACCATTGCGAAAAAGCTTTCATCAATGTGTGACTTCGAAATCATGTCGTTTGTTACAATATCTAAACATGTTTAGTTTCAACAACTTTTAACAATTAAATTATGATATCTTCAGGAATTTTAAAATCAATATTTACGATGATCTTTAAAAATCAATTTCCATATATTAAAAAAATAAATTTTAAAATTCATTTACAGATATCTTCAGCAATATTCAATATACAACTGCTTAAGAGGTTGATTTTATTTTTATCAATATTCAGATATATTCAAGCAATATTTATCAATATAACATCAATTTTTAGCACCAATTCTATAACATTAATGAAGATATCAATTGTCCAGCATGAAATTTATAAAAATCAATATTGAAATATATTGCCAAAGATGGTTGGTAAGGAAATGACTCATATCCCAAAAGAATATGAGTTTGATTTCTGCTGTTGATGTGAGAACCACTTTATTCTCTAATTCAATCATTAATTATGAGAGGTTGGATTTCAAAATACCTAAGTAACATATTTATATATATAAAAAAAAATAAAGACTCAAATTAATTTAAATTAAATTAATTAATTATATCAACCATTTTTTATTAGCTAGATGTGATTTAGATAACCAAATTGAACATTTTTTACTATTAAAACGAAATAAGGGAGTACATTAAACAAATATTATTGAAAAATGGAGCGAGTAATGTCATAACATAAATAATAAAAAACTTGATGACTCATTTAATGGGAAATAAAAACATTAATGTTAAATTATATGTATTCTCTAAATTAAATACCTTAACTAGTTTGACTTCTTCTTCACCTATTCAATATTATAGAAAATTCGCATCCCTTTTATTAAAAACAATTAATTATCATGAATACTTTGGTAAGTTTATTTTATATGCATATTAATCCGTCCACCTTTTGTTTTCACTTTTTATTCAAACAATTTCTAAAATTATTGATTAAATTATGGAAACATTAATTTTTTTTAATTATATGTTTATTATCTGTCATTCTCATCTATTAACTGTAATACTAGTTATTCACATTCTATATTTTCTTTATCTTAGTGTTAATTAAATAATTTTTTAATATGTGTGTGTATATTGAAAGTGACGACAAAAAGAGGATAAAAGTGGACAGGGGAGCATATGATAGAGAGTACAATGTATGAGATGAAAAGAGTCAACCTAGTAATTAATGTATTTAAAGGTTTCCTTTTGACTAACCGAATAATTAATTTTTATTTAATTTTTTTATCTGTATTCTATCTTGAGTAAAACTACTTTTTGGTCCCTTAAAAAATATTGGTGCAAAATGTAATTTCTTGGTACATGAAAGTCAATTACAAGTTAAAAACTTAGGACACTTTGGTTCTTTAATACTCCATTCGTCCACTTTTATGTTCATGTTTCACCCAAAATTTTGTCCAAAATTGGTTGTCATTTGATTAGATTAATTAAATAAGTATTAATTACTACATTTCCAACTATGGTTGCCCAGGAGGTGTCCACCGCGGACAGCGACTAATCTCCTGTCTAGGCTTCGAGATCACCAAAGTGGTTATGTTACACTCAACAAAGTCTTTTTCCATACACACCATCAGGAATCGAATTCCTAACCAAATTCTTAAAGAACCCAGCCATCTACCAATTGTGCTATTCAAATTGCAATGCAATTAATACAATAGTAGAAAGTCGCTTATAAATGCTTAAGGAACCTAGTCATCTATCAATTGCATTTCCAACTATGCCCCTATTTATTATGAAATTTTCACTATTGTATTAATTGCATTGCAATTTTTCATAAAGGTAATTTAGTCTAAGCACTTGATGTTTTCTTTAAGTATGTGTAAATTAATTATTTTTCTAATCTGTGTGCATTTGACAAAAGTGACATATAAGAGTGGATGAAAGGAGTATTAAAGTTTATGACACTTTGAGTCACCCAAATTTTCTCGGTAAGGAATCAGAGTGTCCTCATATTTTGAATGATGAATGACTAAATTGTCTAAATTTTTTTTTTGTGTGTGTAAGGACTTAAAGTGTGTTGCCAAGTGGCCTTAGGAACTTAAAAGGGGGGTTGAATTAAGTTCTATACATTTTCGCGAAGTTTTCAGAAAAAACCCCTTTTTATAATTTTTCTTAGAAAATATTTAGAAAACTTGAAATGGATGAATAAAGATGTTTTAGAAATAATGTGTTTATCAAGACCAAATATGATGAATAGAGCATTGTTAGCAAAGAATTAAAATTGCAATAAAGTAAAGACTAGGGAAAAGAAAAGCATAACTCAAATTTATCTTGGTTCAGTCAAGCTTTGTGGCCTATGTCTAGTCCCCAAGCAATCCACCTGATCTTTTCCACTAGATTCAACCCTTCAAGTTGTTTGGAAACCTTTACAATACTTGAGTGCTTTCACTTCTTAGGATCCCTCACCCTTAAGTTCAAGCCACCCAAGAACAAGAGATTCTTCACTCTTAATTCACTTGACGGATGGCTCACTCTCTTACAGTGTGTCAAAAATACACGAGAAAGAATAAGAATCACTATCTCAAAAAGGAAATTACACAAGTTTGAGAACTAGGGAGTTTTGCAGGTGATAACTCTTTTGGCAAAGACTTTGGTGCAAAATTGACAGAAGAACAAGAATGATTAAATGTAATTGATACTCAATTTTTCTTGTATGAATTTTTGGTTCAAAGTTGGTATTTATAGGCCTTGAAACCATGAAAATCAATTTACTTTTGAAGAGACATACCCTTTGTTGAAAAGTCACTTCGTTTTGGCATAACGGACGGAGGTAATCGATTACAAGCTTCAAGCGTAATTGATTATGTAATGTTGTAACCGAATGATTATGGATGGAGCCACGGATGCCATTCAATGCAAATCCTTCTCAGTAACTCTCTGGAAAGGAGCACTCATCTGGTTTAATGCACTCCTGCCTAAGTGTGTTCAATGTTTTGAAGATCTAGCTGAGCGCTTTCTAGCCAATTTTACCATAAGAAGAACAAAACTCAAGACGACTCGTAAGCCTCTTGGGAATCATACAGAAGAATGATGAGACCTTATGAGAGTACCTGGATTGATTTTATAGGCATGTTGAGGATTTACAACCCCAAAAAATGCTGATGGGCCTAACGAATGGCCTTAAAAAAGGAAGCTCTTTGTCTAAGAATCACTCGAAAAGACCTCCACAGAGCCTGATGGAAATTCAAGAGAGAGCCGAGGAATATCCATATCAAGAAGAGGGGATGAAAGACTTAAAGGGTGACCTACCAAGGAACCCTAGCGATGGACCAAGACGGTGCTATGGACGTTAATCTCCCCACCAAGACCGTCTGCGGACTCTTAAGGAAGGGCAGTACACTAATTACACACCCCTCACAGTCTCCTTCGCCCAACTCTATAGGGAAATACAACACATAGAGGGATTTCCCAAGCCAAAACCTATACGGTTGAGGCCGAGAACAGAAACCACCGTCTTCTGCCATTTCCATGACTCCTAAGACCACGAAACCGAGAAGTGCATCGACATAAAGAACGAGGTTGAAATGTGGGTACGTAGCAGTAAGCTAGTACACTAAATTCTAGTAGAAAAGAAGATGTGGACTGATGATATGGAACACGATCGGAGAAATTCGATTAGGGATAACTACAAACGCGAAAATCCTTCAGAAGATAGGAGCGAAAAGAATCTGGGGAGATATGATACCTAAAGAGTAATAAACACCATTGCAAGAGGATTTGTGGGTAGAGACAGAAAAAAAAACCCTCTTGGAAGAGGCACCTCGAAGAAGTGCTACACCTGGACAAGAACGGGTGGAAATAAGGTATGCGGAGCCTGACATCTCATTGACATTGTGTCCACTAAGGATGACTCCTATGACATAACCCCGATTCATGATGACCCCATGGTCATCTCGACCACTCTGACCAATACCGAAGTCAGGAAGATCCTACTTGATTAGGGAAGTTTAGCAGACATTATCTTCTGTAGTTGTTTTGACTAACTTGGGTTAAAAAACTCAGACTTGGAGCACTACCCCAAGGACCTGGTAAGTTTTTCTGGCGAGACAGTGACCCTTGATGGCTACGTTTCCTTCCACCTAACCTTAGGGCCAAAGCCTAGAACAAGAATGGAAAACATCAAGTTCTTAGTGGTGGACAAACCATCCGATTACAACATCATCCTGGAATTCCCGACGCTTAATAGGATAAGCGCTGTTATTTCTACCGCAACTCTGACAATGAAATTCTTGATGGAGGATAACGAAGTTGCAACGGTCCGTGGAAACCAAGCAACAGCTAGAAGGTGCTACAATGATAGTTTGCAAATCCAGGGATAGAAAAGAAAAACACGAAAGGTCATAACATCACAGCTCGCTCAAGTCATGATGGCGGAAATCCACACACCACAACCTTCACAGAAGGAGATACTGAAACCAGAGAGAGTTAGAGTCGGTTCAGATAGGTGATACACCAGATTGAATCACATACATTAACAAGGATCTCCCCCCACATACAAAAGAACAAGTGGTGATGACACTGAAAAATAATGCGGACCTTTATGCATAGTCTGTGGCAGACATGCTTGCCATTGACCCTGGATCTTATGGCTCATAAACTGGCAATTTTACTTGGCACTAAGCCGATAAAACAAAAAAAGAGGAAGATGAGTCCTGAAAAGGCCCAAGAAGTACAGAAGCAAGTAAAAACACTACAGGAAAGGGAAATAGTAAATACGTATTAGGAATTCTCTTATCCCATTCAGAAGGATAACATTTCATAATTATCTATGATTGTTTATGTCTCTAGCATGACTACTGGAAAATGGGGCAAATGGCCGATACTACTAGAACGATTCCTCTTTGGATAATAGGTACTGTAACTAGTATTCCTGTGATCGATTTAATTGGTATTTTCTTTTATAGTTCATATTTTGGATTGGGCTCCTCCCTGTAGTAAAGTAATTGGATGAATTGAGTTGTAGGGTTCATCCAAGAAATCATATATCCCACATGGTTGTCAAATGTCGTGATTAAGGTTATCAAACTTGAGAGTTTAAGTAATCTTATGGAGCCTCCGTAAACTCGGCTCGTAAACTTGTACGAGTTTACCTATTATTAAAAAAGTATTTTAAAAAACTATTATGCTACAAAAATATATTTAATAAAACTTGAAATTCATAAATACTTTTAACTCCATAACAAAGCACAAATAAAGATGAAATATATGAGTTCTAAGTTCAATTCATACATAATAGATATTACATATATTTGAACCAGAACATATCCTCCTCCATATAAACATAATGACAAGTAAAATCTATCAATACAAGAAAGAGGCGGTGTGTTGAGCAACCAACATAGCAAATGTATATAAAGAACAATGTCACTCATTTTTGACAGAAGTATGCCAACTCTTATATTTAGCCTCCATCCCCAAAATGGTCATCCCCAAGGGATTCGTCAATGTAAACAGGCTCAGAAGATCTTGGGATATGGCTCTACATGGAAAACCTCAAAAAACAACTTGGAATCTGCGGAGCGGGGTCCATCCATTCGGATGAAGTTGCGGACGACTAAAGGCACACAACCTCATGGTTTTCCTCTCAAAAGCGGAAAAGGGGAGGCGCACCCCCAAGCGCGTAAAGAGTACCTCATACATCCATAGAAAATGGGGCGTATCTTTATGCCGAAGCATGCACACATGCTCATCCACAGAGGCTACTTTTAGCCTATATTCGTGGCCCTTAACCCCCTTCTCCATCAACTCGAGCGCCTCACTTAAAATAACAAGGTGTTGTTCCTTTATGATCGAGGATATTGCCTTCCCCAAATGACCTATGCCTAACCCTTCTAACAATGCAAAACCAGAAATTTGCTAATAAGGGAGGAGAGAAAGTGACAAAGAGCAAGCAAAAGGGGCAAAAGAAAAAGAAAACCATAAACAAAGAGAAGCAATGGCATAAATGGAAAGCATACCTATAGTTCTGGTGAATAAAGATGAAGAAGCAAACTCCAAACCCTTCAAAATACCTTAGAAGACTAATCCCTTAGAAAGCAAAAATAGAGAAAGAAGACAAGGAAGACAAAAAGAATGAGAAGATGAAGAGAGAAAAGTAAACATTTTAATTCAGACTCCCCTTGCCTTTTATAAGTAAGAGGTAACCATTCCCTCTAAAGCCATCATTACCTTTCAAATCGCGCGCCCTAGGGAATGGGAATAACCACCACAAAGTACATGTGGTGAGATGCGAGAAGATTAATTTTCCCCTCTGCAATAGGCTGTCACATCGACGACAGATGAAGAGGCGTACCAGAAAATCCCAAATTACTCTGCCCAAGACGACAAAAAGTGATAAAGTTCGCGAAATTGCGATTCCACAAATTGACCACCACGTACCCAAACCACGTACCCAAACCATCCGGCCTGAGCTAAGGGCCCTGTTACAGACTAGGCCCAAGAATTTTGGGTCCCCACTCAGGGTCCCAACTCATGGTCCACAGATCATGGGTCCCAAGTCCATTTCACCCATTCAGACTCATCCTCGGGTTAGAGGCTAAATCTCGGGCACCTGGAGTAATCCCTAGACTGAGAGGAAAATCTAGCACACGGAGGCTTCCCTGGAACTAAGAGGAAAATCCGGAGTCACGATGCACATCACTAGTGTCCATCCCACACCTTGGTACAAGGAGGTTGTTCAACGGATACCTCTTCTTGAATAAAGCCATTTAAGAAAGCACTTTTCACATTCATTTGATAAAGTTTAAAATCCTTGATAGATGCAAAAGCAAGTATCATTCTAATGGTTTCAGTCTAGAAACAGGAGCCACATATTTCATCATAGTCAATACGTTATTCTTGATTATCACCTTTAGCTACTAATCTTGTCTTGTTTCTTACTATGATGCCATCTTCTTCAAGTTTGTTCCTAAAAACCCATTTAGTACCTATTATTGGATGATCATTTGGCTTTGGCACAAGTTCCCAAACTTGATTTCTTTCAAATTGATTTAATTCTTCTTGCATACCCATAAGTCAATGTTCATCTATAATAGCTTCGTTTATGTTCTTAGGTTCAATTTGATATACAAATGCCATAAAGTTGCATGTATTTCTAATAGAGTTTCGAGTTATTACCCTTGAGGTAGCAAAATGAGAGAGAGAGTCGTGCAAAGAGAGAAAGGTAGGAGAAGAGTAGGAGAATTAGGAGAAATTGTTTTATATAGGTCCATCAAGGCACATGCCACTTGACACATGTCAATTTTAACAAACACATCATCAGTTAACGGCCCCGCCTAATGACAAGCGCAAAAACAATTTTTTTGAAGTGATAAAACCAAAAGTTTTTAATAGGGCGCAAATGATTTTTTTTTTAATTATTTAGGGGGCAAAAATGTATTAAAACCTACATTTATTAAATTCATTAATTTTTTAATATGATTTATTTTATTTCAATATATGAGTTTCACCATATCGGAAAATGAAACTAACAAACTCATAATACTGTGGAAAATGTGAAGTAACTTCGTAACTTGCATATGACAGTTTTGACCCTTTTGAAAAAAAAAATAATTGACTAGTTCTAAAACTTACGTTGCAGACTATTAGTGGACCTGCTATCAGTAATGATACATATCTTCTTCTCAGTATTACAAAGAAACCACGTCTATTAATTGAGATTGCAAAAAAAAAAAAAGACTTAACTTATTCATTAAAATTCTTGCATGTTGATCAGTGGAGATTTTGTGAATCTTTGAAGATTTTAGGTCTTCAAAAGAAGTGGGTTCTTCTTATTCTCTTCGTAGCCTGGTACATTTCTTACCTTTCACCTTTCCATGTGACTTGGAAGTGCCTTTTTTTATGGCTTAACGATGACGCTTTCTTGTTCGACTCTTTACCCAGGTTGTTGCTGTATATTTGTCATGGCCGGTATGTCATCATCACTAACTTGACAATTTTTCATAATGATTTTTCTTGAATAGATATCACATTTGTGGTTGCTGAACTCATTTCCCCAACTTTCCCTTCTTTTCTTTTTTCCCCTTTCATGATACGCATACCGAATTTGACTTGTTTTGACATTAAGTTCCCTTCAAATCTCACTCATTCCCCCACTTGGATGTGTGTTTCATGTGTATCTGCTGATGATTACGTTTTATGGACTTCTCATTTCGACTCCCCTGAAGATCTAAAATATGTGATTTGACATTTCGACTCCCCTCAAGATCTAAAATATGTGATTTGAGTTGTTTAAAAATTAAATTCACCTCAAATCTTAGAACCCTAATTAAGCGATGTGTATTTCCTTTTGTATACTTTGTTGATGGTTCAACTGAAATTTCACAATTATCATTTTATGCTTTTGACCCTAAAATATTTGGATTAGGTCAATTTGCTTATGTTTTGTGCTTATGTTTTAATTGGATATCACAATTTCTGCTCACTGAATTTGTTTGACTACCACAACTATTTTTTCTTTTGAGTCGTTTCTAGTTTTACTTTTTCGATTCTATTTTACATTCTTATTTTGTGATTCTTTGATTTGTGTTCCATATTTTTTTGAAATATTCTAAGTTTCGATTATACTCTGTTTTACAAAGAAAAGCCTTTCAATTGATTCGATTAAACTTTTACTTTATTCTTGTAAATATTAGGTTTTCTATTGGCTTTTGTTTAGTATTATTCTAAAATGTGGATAGAAAAAATACATATAAATAATAAAGGCTTAAATAAGTTCTTGATCCCAATAAATATAGTGAATTTTGGTTTCGATCCCTTAATTTTTTTTTCTTTTGGTTTTGATCCAAACATTTCTTAAAGTTTTGTTCTTTCCTACTATTAGGATTCCTCTGTGAACTAACGATGTGGTTGACAGAGGGACACATCACCCTTCCCATGTGGCAACTTAAAAATGTTTTTAGCCCCTTTAAGTATAAATCATTTTGATTTTAGTCCCTCTAATGAAAACCTATAATCTCTTTCAGCATAATCCCCTTTCAGCCCCCACCATCTTCCCTTGCTCCTGTTCTAGCTGAAGTTTCTTATATTTGCAGGGACCAAAAAATATTTATTGGTAACTCTTTTCTTTATTTATAAAAAAGAAGAAAATATTATATGTATTCTCAAGATTTTTTCCCACCTTGTTATGTTGGGTTTTGTTTTACCTTATTATTTGAATTTATGCTGCACATAAACTATAGTTCAACCGAGAATTTGACTGATTAAACTAATCGTACAATGAATTGAAGGTCTTGTAAGTTTAAACTACAATTTAGTTTTTAATTAAAATGTTGCTACTAACTCTACCAACTCATTTAATCAATCCACGCATACACTTGTGAATCATATTTTCGTGCATTATTCCACAATGTAACAAAGAAACACAATGTACAATATAGAGTTCGGTGAACTATGTCTTGATATTGCAGGGGAGAAAAGAAAACGAATGACATTTGAAGATGAAAAAGTACATGCAGAGACGAGAAGAAGTAGCAGAATCATTGTTTTGGAAGAAAAGAAGAGAATAGAAGAGGAGAGAAGAATGGCACTGGCATTGGAAATGAAGAGTGACTCTGCCAACCGTGGCAAAAGATCCAAAGATAAAGGAAAGGCTAAAATCAATGAAATTGATGGCTTGGATGATTTAAATGAGCATGATGAGCAAGGCAATTTTGACGAAAAGGTACACACGAGCCCTTCATGGATTGATATTGATAAGATATATTAAAATCATTCAATTATCATCACCCTACAATTAAAGCTTTTGAGAGAGATGATTATCAAGAAGCCTAGAATTAACGAGTGCATATTTGATAGAACCACATGCTCTGTATTTCCATTACTCATTCACTTTCTATGGCTGTGCAGGAAGGACGACAGACTCGTAATGGAAATGCTTCAAAAATAAAAGGTAAGCTTATTAGTTAGGATTTAATTTTGATGCACCGACACAATCATCTAACCAAATCCTCTTATATTCATGACTTTTGGAGTAGTACGTGTATGTTAAGAATAATTTATGTTAATGATCATAATTGATTTGATTTGATTTAGTCTTATTAATTGATTGTAATTTATTTTTTGTCGTTGTGTTTTGGCCATTGAGTCTTCAGCCTATAAATAGGCTCAGCCTCCTATGTAAAGACACACAACTCTCATAATACAATTCTATTATTTCTTGTTCTCTGTATTTTCTCTATAGTCTTTGTTGTGTCCTTTTACTCGTTCATCCACGATGTTTAACAGTGTAAAAATTCAACATATTTACTGATGAGACAATACATGATTGAATATCAGTATAAAACATCTTCATGCTATTAATATATCAAAATTAAACTCTTATTAGTTATCTCTCATGCACATGTATACTTGTTAGTTGCACCTTTCAATGCTCAGCTATATCATGTGGTTTTCTCTCGTTAGTGTTGATATAACACTTTGCACTTTACTCTTGCAGTGCCATATATGCCAAGAAAGGACACCCTTGAACGTATCCTTGATAAGCTACAAAGGTGAAAATCATATAAGTTTATGATTGTTGTTGTGTTAAGTGACTAGAAATGGGTCACTATATTTTTTGACAATATATGCATTGACTAAGATCTCATAGGAATTATTTATTCAAAAATAACTAGCAAGTGGTGTGAATGAATAGGGAAGAAGACCCAGATGAGCTGTTTGCTGAGCCAGATAATCTTGATCATATGGTTTGTTGTTGCATTTAATTTGAAAATATATAATTAATTCTTTTGATCAGTAAAGAGATTCACTATTTGTGTTGGATTCCTCATTTGAAAGGTGGAGAATCAGTGCCCAATTGTGAAGCAGCCAATGGATTTTGCTACCATGAGGGCCAAACTTCATGAGGACTTGTATACAAGCCTTAATCTATTCAAGGTTTAGAATCATATTTGCATTTAAAACTACGATTTATTGTCTCCATGCCTCTGCATGTTTCTTGAATTGTGGTTTCTCCGGTGTCTAGTGGGGTATTTATTCATCTCCACTAAATTTGTTCACTTTTAATAATTTTTAAAAATAAACTCATTGAATTTTGCCATTATTTTATGATCTAATGTAGTTTACTAATGTTTCATTTGAGCTAACTAATGTGATAAATTAAATCTTTTCAATATAATATTTGTGGAAAAAATGTATCATAAGCTCAAACAATCATTGAATTTCTAAACCTCTTACAAATTGACTATTTATATGATTTCGTTCTGCTTAACTATTTAATTGATTTGACTAGCAAAAAGTTTATCAAAATCATATAAAATATAAAACAATGACAAAGTTTAATTAGTTTAGCTTTAAAAATTGTTAAAAATGAACAAATTTAATGGGAAGGGATAAGTATCACATGTGGAAAAACCACCACCTTAAATACATTTGACATGTTTATTTAATACTTAGTTGTTAAACACTTCCTTCTATGCCTAACTAGTATTCCATCTATTTCTACGATGTACAGCGTGATGTGTTTCTGATGTGCTCCAATGCTATGACTACAAATCCTACAAACACAAGAAAACATAAAGTGGTATGACTAAATCAAAAACGAATTTCTTAATCTTGGACTTGTAAAACTTCATGTCTAATTGAGCTATATAGTTAATGTGTACATTTATTATAATGTTTTGAATTGATCTAATCTTTGTTCAACATAATTTTCTTCTAGGCTAAAGCCATAAGTGCTCGTGCTTGGAAATGCTTTGATAAACTAAGTGCTAAAATTGCACGTTTTGACTTGGGAATTTCCAAATACAAGACAGGCACAAGTGAAAAATCACAAGATAGACGACCAAGAACCTTAAAGAATGAAAGGGTTCCCCGTAAACCTTCAGGTATGGAAATATGGTCCTCAGTAACCTCGTGTCTTCCTTATTGTAGAGTGGGTTTATCTAAAAAAATGATATTTAAAAAATATTTAATAATGGGAGAATTCAGTGTTACCTTTTGCTTAATTGATAGTATTGTCTTATTAATGCATTTATCATCAGATAAATATTCATGAAAAGAAAAATGTTGGATAACAAATTTTTTTGTTAGAATGTGATTGCTAGACTATTGAGGAAATATTATTGATCATTGGATGAGTAAGTGTGTTTTGATTTTGGTTATGTTATTCTGATTATGTAGCATTACCTAGTTTGCTATTTGCTAAAGTATAATAAGTTCCGTTGATGATAGTAAAACTCACATGAATAATTGGTAAATCAAAACTTTTTTTTCTTTCTAATTAACATCTATCTCTTTGTTTGAATTAGATTAAGAACAACTAATTTTGTGTATTTCCTCTTTCTTTAACACAGGGAGAAAGAATGTTAAGACATTTGAAACTGACAAGAGAGACATTTATAAGCCTCCAACTCCAGTTAGAAACTCATCAATTGTTACAGAAGCAAAGATTCAAGTAAGTTCTACTTTTCTCCCTAACAATGATTTGAGTGGGTTGTCTTGAAACAATCATAGGAACGTGGAAATAAAAAGAGTAATGATTGTGGATAGTGTAGCATGCACTAGATATGGAAAAGGCACCATTTTCATTTAGGCCTAAATCTAACACGTCATCTTTTGGCACACTCATAATAATAGAAGTGGAGCAAGGATATTTTCTCATAAAAGTGGGTCTCACCATCTATGGGTCCCACCGACTTTCATGTATGTGTGCCTAAGGATGACTTGTTTAAACTTGTGTCTATACAAAAATTTTCTTGATGAGAAATTATATTAGATATTCATAGAGCGCCAAGGAAGACTATGTTCTGGTCACTTGCAAAGTGACATTTCAACTTCATGAAGTACCATCTAAAGTTGAAATACAGCTCTACAAGTACTTAATAATTTCTCGTGAGGTCACATATTAACCAAAAGCTTACTCACTTTGTGAACCTCAATCTTAAGGGATGCAGATTTGAAAGAGAAGTATGATATTCAATCCCGAAATTCTTACACATGATGCACACACCTTGTTCTTTTCAATCACCAACCCCAGACCAAAAAAGAAAAATCTTCGTTTTCAATTTTTAGTCAAAACTAGCTCTCAATTATCTTATGTTAGTTGATTTATACTTTTACACATCCCTAATTGAATGTTGAGATACATGTAGATTCTTTGGGTTACTCAATAATGCCTGATAAAGAAATTTGAAGACTTTGAATGACAATTCTTTTGACATGAACTCAACAAATTTGAGAAAAGAGAATTAGCAGCACACCAAAATTTCAAGACTTCGAAGGACAATTCCTTCACTGTAGTCCAAAATTTTAAACCAAAAAATAAAGAAGAAAGAATTCATATGATACAGAAGTATATTGAATCTATATTCAAACTTTATTTAAGCCGCTGAAGTTTTCTCTAAGTCCAAGGAACTAATGGCCCTAAACTCTCACCAGCAACCTCATGATGACCATCCTACATCATCCAATTGGCCGCAGAGGATTTATGGAAATTCTTCCGTTGAGGGAAACAAAAATGTCAACAACAGTACTTCTGGTAACATCAGTGCAGCTGAAGCACGGGCTATTGCAGTTTTGGCCAACATTTATCTCAAGAATAAGGGCAACAACAAGGGGGAAATTGGTAACACTAGTGGATGTTATCAAAGTCCTAATGCAACAAGAGGCATTACCATGGACAATATTGAAGGTCCCTCCAATAAAGGAAGAATGGATGTTTTCCCATTTGGTAATAATAATAATAATAATAATAATAATGATAATATGCCACAATTGTCAGGATTTAACAATGCAGATGCAGTCACAGTTTGGCCATCACCACTATCTCCATCGACCCCAACTATAAGGTTGCAAGGCTCTATACCTGGAAACACTGACCACTTAGAGCTATCTCTTCTGCATAATCCAAGGTCAGAAAGGTCCACGCCTGACATGAATCTCTCAAGTGCATCATCATCTCTTTTGCCTCAAAAAACGTGGGACTCATCGGTGCCCAAGGGTCCCACTTGGTGGGGTCTTGGAAAGGGAAACATAGGAACCCTTTCCCCCATTGGCAGAGAGAAGAATGCTCTGAGTTTGTCTAAGCAAATCCCAGCAGGAGGTTATTGCTTTGCTCCAAGAGTGACACCCTCACATGTTGCAAATGCATCAGTCACACCATGTGAGACAGGGAGCTTCCAAGCCTTGTTGGGTTCGCCACAACTAATTCAACACCAAGCTGCTGCATCTTACAACGCTCCACCTGCACCAACAACTACTCATCAGGGTCTTCCAGACTTGCAAGTGAAGACAATTAGCCATGTGAATTCGCAAGCACCATTTCATCATCAAGAAGCGAGGCCATCATCATCAACAGGTACTCCTCAAACACCCGTAGCCGGTGCATTGAATCGTCGGGGAAGAGGTGAAGTTTGGCTCTTTGGCTCTAGGTTAGCATGAGAGCTCTAAAGCCTGTAATAGTTATATTGTTGAACATTTCTATGTTATTTTTGTGCATCTTGGAGTATGTTGTTAATTTGCTTTCTTATTTGTGCACAAATTTAAGATATGGTTTGGGTTACTATTTATGTTTTCTTTATTATAAACTTGCTTAATTGTGTTCATCTTAACTATTTAACAAGGGAAAGAAGTTGAGAACATGTTCAATGTGACTCTTAATATATAAGAGTAATGTTATTTATATATAAAAAAGGAAGAGGTGAATTTTGGCTCTTTGGCTCTAAGTTAGGATGAGAGGTCTGAAATGTTTAGTTTATTGAATATATATATATATATATATATATATATATATATATATATAAAATAGAAAAGTCAAAGCTTATAGTTATATTGTTGAACATTTCTATGTTATTTTTGTGCATCTTAAAGCTTTTGTTATTTTGTGTAGAATGAAAACATATGAAAATCAAATGGAATTGTGGCTCCCTTAATGGTCATGGCCGGTTGCCCTTAATTGGCTGGGGACACATGCATGGCCACATGTGTCCCACCACGTGTTGTCATGCATGTGAGCTAACTCCTCGGAGTGTTGCACGTAGGATCAATACGTAATTCGGGATGCTCCAAGACACTAAAAAGAGACGTTTTGGCCTTAAAAAAATTAAAATTGATTTTAAAAATAGTAAAATGAATAATTTATCTCTAATAAAGGATTTAATACTTGTCCTTGACCTTAGACAGACCTTAGATAGAAATAAACTTGGGTTCAGTTTCAAAGATAATGCGTAACGTCAAAACAGTTACCCAAGTTTTCATATCGATAAAAAAATTTCCAAGATGGCTCTAAATTGAGGAAGGATAATTAATGTGCTTAGGATGACATATAAATCCATACCAAGACATTCCTTGTGTAGCCAGGCACAACTTTGAAGTTAACGGGGCTATTGGTTGCCTGACGGGGCCCATCAGGGCTTAATAGACAACTAGAGGCTTAAGAAAGGGTTTTGCCCTTTTTAAATTGTAACCAGACCATAAGGTTGACCCTTAATGTAACTAATGGTCTGACTGAGCCTCTCGAATATAAAAAAATAATTTATATAATTATTTATGCGGAATATAAAGAATATAAGAAAAAGTGGGGTGTTACATATCAAGAATAGACTTTAACTTATCTTGTTAAATGTAGTAAAGCACTGGCATGTTGAGCAGTGGAGATCTTGTGAATAGTTGAAGATTTTAGGCATTCAAAATAAGTGGTTTGTTCCTATTCTCCTAGTGGCATTCATAAATTTCTTACCTTTCTCCTTTCTTGTGAGTTGAAAGTGGTATATTTTTATGTCCTAAAAGTGACGCTTTCTTATTCAACTTTTTACCCAGGTTGTTGCTATATATTTCTCATGGCCGGTATGTCTTCGTCACTAGCTTGACAAATTTTCACTTAATGGTTTTTCTTGAATAGATATCACAATTTGTGGCTCTTGAATTTCTTTGATTTTATTGCCGCTCTTTCTAACTCTTTTACCCAATTTTTCGATCTTTTCCTCTCTTTTTTTCTCTTTGATTCGTTTCTCTAGCTTGACTTGTTTTGAAATTAATTTCCCTTCAAATTTCACCCCTTCCTCAACTTGGATGTGTACATGTGTATCCATTGATGATTATGCTTTATCGATTTGTCATTTCGACTCCCCTCAAGATTGGAAAAATGTGATTCAACTTTTTTTAAAATAAATTCACTTCGAATCTTGGAACCGTCACTAATTAAACTAATTAACCATGAATTGGAAGCCTTATAAGTTAATCTACAATTATGTTTTTAAAAGACTGCTAATAAGTAATAACTCTTCCAAATTAACTAGTGTAAACCATGTATATTTTGATCATTAAAGACTTTTTTAATTTAATCTTAGAAATAAAAGTGCATAATTTGTGAACAATACATCTTGATATTACAGAGGAAACAGGGGAAAAGAGAAAATGAGTGACATTTCAAGATGAAAATTAATATACAGAGAGGAGAAGAAGTAGCTCAAAATCATTGTTTTGGAAGAGAAGTAGAGAATACAAGAGGAGAAAAGAATGGCATTAACATTGGAAAGGAAGAACAACTCTGCCAACCTTGGCAGAAAAACCAAAGATAAAGGCAAGGCTAAAATCGTTGAAGTTGATGGCTTGAATGATTTTAATGAGAATGATGAACAATGTGGTTTTAACAAAATGGTATGCTTGCAAAAAATCACTTCATCAATTGATATATATTTATTGATAAGATATGAAAAATGATTCAATTAATTCTATCCAACAAGTTAAAATTTAACAATTTGACCATTGTTGTCTCTATTCTTCTAAATAAAATAAGTTGAATATCAACCCAAGATAGACATGTAGGCATGTGCACTATATCCATCTTTATATTTCTCAACAAAACAAGAAATACTCGATAGAACCACGTGCATTGTACTTTCATTACCTATTCACTTTCTATGCCATGCAGGAAGGAAGGACAACAGACTCACGATGGAAGTGTTTCAATAACAAAAGGTAAGATTATTAGTTAGGATTTAACTTTGATGTACTTGTATTTTCATCTAATCAAATCCTCTAATTTTTATTACTTTTGAAGTAGTGTGAGCAAAATATGAAACTTGTTTGTTAATGTGACAATATATGATTAGACACTAACTTAAAAATGTTTTACATTGTATGTACATCAAAATTAAATTCTATTAGCATTGATATAACACCTGTACTTTACTCTTGCAATGCAATGTGTGCCAACAAAGGAAATCCTTGGAAATATCCTTGATTACATACAAAGGTGAAAAACCATATAAGTTTATGATTGTTATTGTGTTAAATGACAAGAAATGGGCCACTATATTTGTTGATAGTACATATTCATTGACTGACAAAGATCACATAGTAGTTATATATCCAAAAACAAAAATGCTACATGTACACCCAATTTCATATACTCATACATACACCATTAATAATGCACAAACTTTATTCTCACGAGTGCACAAACATTACAAACTTGTAAATGATACTCTCAACTATACTTAATTAAGTGCACAAACATTACATGAGTTAAAACACAAACTTTATGTATATAAATACAGGGTGTATGTGTGGTGTATGGTTTTTGGTGTACGTGTAGCAGAACTCATCCAAAAATAACTTGCAGGTGGTTTGAATGAGCAAGGAAGAAGACCCAGATGAGCTATTTGTTGGGCCTGATATAATCTTGATCATATGGTTTGTTGTTGCCTTTAATTTGAAGATCTAATTAGTTCTTCTTCTTTTACTAATCATTGAGACTCACTATTAATGTTGGATTCTTCCTTTAAAAGGTGGAGAATCAGTTCTCAATTAAGAAGCAACCAATGGATTTTACTACCAGGAGGGCCAAACTCCATGAGGACTTGCATACAAACCTTGAACAATTGAAGGTTTGGAATCCACATTTAAATTACAACCCTTGCCTTAATTTCTTCTCCCTCTTTCTCTCAAACACATTTAAACTTTTTTAATATTATTATGATTGATGATATGGTGATCGATAATATGGGTCTTTTGATTGAAAATTTGTTTCCAATATGTTTTTTTCCTAAGGAAAAATGCATTTAAAGGAAAAAAAAAAATTTGAGTCATACCGAATCAAACTCTATACCACTTGGTAGTAAGGGCTCTGATGTCATGTCAAAAACCATCTCTCCTAAAAGCTTAAATCATTGGATACAGGTAATCAAATAGTTTTATTTATAAACCTATTTGTGCATTCAAGCACCATTGTTTTTGTTTGCACATCAGTGAAATAAGTGCTTCCATTTACTAAAAGAATAATGAATTTTGAATATTTTGTGAAATCTTCTTTCCTTATTTCAACTTTGTTGCTCTACATCCCTTACCCATTCTAATATTTTGAATTGGATGCAACTATTTTAAAACAATGTCATTCAAGGTTTTTTTTAACTAACCTAAAAATATGATTTAAGGTCTTCAATTTCTTTGTACATTCCTTAGATGCACTTCACATGTTTTCTTAGTACTTTAGTTATGAAACAATTCCCTCTATGCCTAACTAATATTCCATCTATTTCTATGATGTAAAGCGTGATATGCTTTTGATGGGCTCCAATGACTATAAATCCTATAAACTCAAAGGCATCATAAAGTGGTATGACCAATTTTTTTAAAAAATTAATTATTTTTTTAATGTGATCCCTCCATTTCAAAATATCTAGAACGTAGTAAATTTAGTATATTCTTAAATCAATATTTCCTGTCAGTTACCAAATTTATCAAGTGACAGATATTGTAGAATGGATGGAGTAATTTTGTGTCTATTTGAACTATAGCTAATGCACATATTTTATCATAAAGTTTTGAATTGATCTAATCTTTGTTCTACATAATTTCTTCTAGGCTAAATCCATAAGTGCTCATGCTAGGAAACTTTTTGATGAACTAAGTGCTGAAATTTAATGTTGTAAAATTTCCCAATGAGAGGGAAGTGCAAGTAGAAAATCACAAGATAAGCCTCTGCCTTCTATGTCTGGAGAGACCGAGCACCAAATGTAGCGTTCGATCGCCAGCTTCAAGGAACAAGCTTCTAGCTTCTGTCCTCGTAGAGACCAAGCGCCAGGTGCAACACTTGGTTGCCAACTCCTCAATCTTGGCTTTTCTCCTTTCTTTTGACTTGTATCACACTTTTGGGCTGTCTCTTGAGTTTCAAACTTGTTGCAGGAATCTTAGAGACCTAAAGAACACTAACAAACCCTACAAAGATGCTTAAGATGCATGAAATGACTAAAAACTATGAAACTCTATACCAAAAAATTTCAAAACATGATGCTAATCTTATCAAATGCATTAGTTAGTCCTAAAGCTATATGCAAAACCAAGACATAGATAACTCTAGTTAGAGAGTTATCACTTAAATATGACAATTTTGATGCTTTTGAAAAAGAAAAAGTAATAGTTGACTAATTTTAAATTAACGTTACAAATTATTAGTGGACCTTCTATCGGTAGTGATACGTATCTTCTTCTCTCCATTATAAAGAAACCACGTTTATTAATTGAGGTTGTAAAATAAGAAGACTTAACTTATTTAGTCAAATTTTGTAAAATTCTTGCATATTAAGCCGCGGAGATTTTGTGAATCTTTTAAGATTTTAGGTCATTAGAAGATGTGATTTCTTCTTATTCTCTCAGTGGCTTTGGTAAATTTCTTACATTTCACATTTTCATGTGAGTTTGACGGGGTATATTTTTATGGCTTAACATTGATGCTTTTCTTGTTCAACATTTTACCTTGATTTTTTTTTTTGTTAAGTGGTGTATAACATGTCATTTAAAGACCCAAAAAGTGAGTAAAAAGCTACATCAGCAGAGACTTAAAAAAGTTTAACAAGCACGAAAGGAGTCTAATCAAAACCTCCCATAGAACAAACCCCTTATTTGTTAAAGGGAGAAAAAAAGACGCTGTCCATTCTAATTAAGGAATCAAACCAAAAATAACACCACTACAAGGCTAAATTACATGAGTATTTTACCTTGGTGGTTGTGTATTTGTCATGGGCAGTATTTCTTTATCATTAGCTTCACAATTTTTCACTTAATGATTTTACTTGAATAGATATCACAATTTGTGGTTGCTGAATTTGTTTGATTTTATAGTCAATCTCTTAACTTTTTCCCCAACTTTATTATATTTTCCTTTTTGTTTCCTCCTTTCATGATATGCATACAGGATTTGACTTGTTCCAACATTAAGTTCCCTTCCTCAGTTATATACAAAATTTCCTCACTTATTTGTACATAGATTTTCAAAGTTACTCCAAAATACTCGTACAAATAAAGCAACGTTATTTGTATCATTTTTTTGACATCTTTAAAATATTAGACTGAGATGTCTCTTATACATCAAGGAAAAAAAAAATCAAATTCACTTTTAACCAATATTTATGAGACTTAACACATATAAAGTTGTGATACATATAACATTAATTGTAAAATATGACCGACTCTTCGTGTCATTCTTTTATACTCCACGGAACAAATCATTTTGCTCCACATAGCCTTTGTATCATATATTGTTCTTGGGATAAGAACAAATAATGATAAGGAAGAAAAATCAATGACAAATAATGTACTGTGAAGTAAATATTGATTTACTTTGGGACTCTTCACAAAATATCCAACAACTAAACTGCTCTCTATTGGCCCTTAGAGGAGCCATTACAGCTCAATTGGCAGCAAAAATTGCCTCAAGCTACTGTGGTCAGCACATGTAGTGTCTCTTTAGCATGCTTTCTTGTTTTTTCCTTTTTCTTTTTTTTCTTTCTCATTACATTTATTGCTTCCATTTGTCCTTGTTATACTAATGGTGTTTGCCCTATGAAATGCAAGACAACCTTCCATCCCACCTTAGTGATTGGCTCTTCAAATTCAGCTTTCTGCAGATAACTCATGGTTGTTGCCTTTGCTTTCTGAGACCAATTCTAGCACACCCCACTTGCATATATATGCAATTGGAAGAAAAAAAAAATTTAAATCATTTCACTTTACGAGAAATTTTTGTGCAGTCTTAGAGTGTCATATACTTTTATCACACATAGAATGACAATTCAACTTTAATTAGTGAATCCTTTTAAAGTAGAGACTGAAATATTATTCAATGCATAATCCAAAACATATAATATTCAACATAACGTTATACGACCAAACAAGAATTTCTTTCATTTCACCATCTCTCTAAAGAAGTCCAGCTTATGCATGCATGCATTCATGTGATGAGGATATTCAAATAAGCATGCACATCCACATCCACATATTGGACCACCACTAATTATATAATATCGTAGTTCTACTAGCTAATTAAAAACTCAATTAATATATACACATGCAGGTGGTGGGTAATTAATCCAAGGACATCAAGTGTGTGTATATATATCAATTTATTTTGCATTAAGACCAAGAACTAATAAAATTTAATTGATTTTGCAAATGATATTTCAACACGTGCCATGCAGGGCATTTTAAAAGGGAAAAGCAAAAAACATTTGCACAAACCAAAACCAAAAGGAGTAGTAGTATTGTGGTCCTGCATTAGAATGACATCAACATTAAAACATAACATAATTAAAATATTAGCAGATACTGTAACAAAAAGACACAGAAAAGGGGCAAAGAGACAAAATCAAATTCAGATAACTTCATTTGTTTGAGTTTCCTAACAAGGGAAGTGAACTTAACACACTAATTAAGAAATTAAAAATTAAAAATTATTATTATTATTATTATTATTTTCAATTCATTTCATTAAAAACACAGAAGACTAATATTTTTTTCAATCAAAACTTCTCACTGTTGTCGATTCTTAAGAAATTAAGGACACTTATTAATAAAAATCCATATATAACACTAACAAAAGCCAATAGAAATATCTAGCATTAAATAATTAAAAAATAATAGTTAAAAAGTGAAGTATCCAGTTCAAGTGTACTTGCATCTCGAACTCCCCAAGAAACTGGCTTAGTTTTTAAGTTAGTTCAGTTTTACACACATGCAAACTCATTAAAATAATATTATCCTCTATTGGGAAGTATTTGTCCTAAAGAAAAGGACCTTCCCCAAACCCCAAAAAATTTTATGTCCTAATAATATGCCAAAAATGGTACTCTTAACAACATAAGCTGGGGCTTAAAATGGATCTCACACAAGGTGTACTAATTTTTTTCTTTAAATAGATACAAATACAAATTGTGTGATAATATTATGCATGTTGCAGTAACAGTAGATATATGTACACTACACTACATAATAATCTTTGAATATGTTCATTTACACAAATATCCTTTGATGATGGAATCAAAATATTAAGCTAAACTCATTATGATGGAAACAAAATATGAAATGTAAACAATTTAAACCACACTCAATATATAATGAAATGGCAGAAATTATATAAATTAGAAAGAGAGTAGTTGATTAAAAATGCCTAAGTAACTTCATTCAATCACTTTTTAGAAAAAAAAAAATCTTTCTTTTTTTGGGAGAAAACAAGTTGAAAGGAACACGATCTTTAGTACAAATTCCAGGAGATTTTTGGGAGGAAAATCAGGCAAAAAAAATAATGGAAGAATCGTTAGGTCCCACGAATGTCAACAAATTAGTAGTAAATCGTTGCTTAGCATATAGCTCCAAGTTCCAACCTCTGGCTCAGTCCCCAGCAGCAGAGAGTGATGGACAAGAAGGCAGGGAATTGCACGTCTAATATATTTAATTTGCTGAAAAAAAAAATAAAAAAAAACTGCAAGATTGATCAGAAACGTAATAATTACAACAAATTTTACCCCAAAAAAAATAGATTTCTACCTGCTCTTGAATCAAGTAATTAGGGTTTTCTTTTTTTTTTTTCAAATCAAGATATTCACGGTAAGCAAAGATTGAACTCAGTCCATAAAATTAAAGAATAAGATAAATTAACACCATACCGCACTCGTGTTTAACTAATTAGGCATTTATTTCCATAGACAATTTTAAATCTGAGTTTTACAATGAAAAAATAAAATTGATGACCTAAACTAAATTAGTTTAAGTCCAATATATCTTTAAATACTAGTAAATTTCTGTACCTAACCTGGTTTAAGCCAAGTCAATCTGACATAATATAAATCTCTCCTCCAAGACTCCAACATTAAGGGTTTAGTTAGTTTGCATTTTCAGATTTTACGAAAGAGGAAAACAATTCTATTTCCAATATTCATTTCTTGTTTGTTCGCTATTCCCTCCATAAAATTTTAAATAAAACAAAGCAAATTAAAAACATGAAATAAAAATTAAAAAAAAAAAAAAAAACACGAATGCAAACAAAATAAATCCTAATATTTTTCATCTATAAGATTGAAACTTGACGGAGCAAAGGTAAAAAACAAGAAGCAATTGCAATTGACACCTTACAGACACAAAGCCCATTACAACTGTAGTTACTATTTAATGAACAGTGACTCTCCCATTCCATCTGTTAGCTGATATTGACCCATCAGAATAAGGGTATCCCAGATGTTGTTTCCAATCACTGGCCAACATGGCCACTGTTGCTTGCTGGTGGGACTTTTGTGTTTCATCAAACTGACCAAAGTTATTTTTTCTTTTCCTTTTGTTTTGTGTTTTGGAATAAAGTGACCGACACACACTACAATCTATGTATGTATAAGTGTGTATATATCTGAGGTCCACTGTGACTCAGTCTCAGTGCCAGCTTGGCACACATCAATAATGTTATTTATATCACTCTAATAATCACAAAGTGTGACATAATATAACTCACCTTGGTTATTCCGTAATCAATAATTTACTATATCTATGTATCCTCAATTACGCGATAAGTTAATTACTGCTCATTCACCCAAAAAAATTTGTACCTCTAGTATATACCTTTGAGGATACTCTTAAGTAAAAAATAATAACACCAAGGGCAAAATAACACAATTGTAATTTGTATTATTGTATTCCATCTATGTATGAACCACACATAGCAGGCGCATATATTATAAACTATACTTGAATTCACTTAGCTCATGCATGCCAAAGTACATTGTCTCAATATAACAAAATATTGTGAGGCTAAATTGTTAGGCCCACTCTTGCATTTCTACGATAATGACAATATAATGTACAGTGTGTAGAATCTGAACCATTCAGTAAAAAACGGCCGTACATAAACCCAGAATCTTATGAGTGAAGGATCAAGTAATATATTGACGTGTATAAGTAACAATACCTACCTTTTTAACCAAGCTTGGGTTTAACTAATTTGTGTTGTTGGTTTGATATGGATTCTCATAAGATGCCTTAATTTGTATATTTTATCAATACTACTAGATGCTAAAAATTAGTCCTCCACACACAAATTTAGCCACATTTAAATATGTGAGTTCTGTGCACATTTTCTACATATATAGAAGAACCAAGGAAAAAATATATGTATAGTGAATTTCCTAGTACCAAGTTGTATAATTGAGTGAATTGAAGTAACCTAAAAAAAACCCTTTTGGTAGATTCACAAAATAGTAACCAGCAAAATCATTGCCAGAGAAAAATAAATAGATACCAACTAAAGAAGTAGCAAAATAATAAAAACAAAATTACTAATTGCTATCTACCACACTTTGGCAAAGGCTACAGAGGTTAGTTGGGAATCCAGCTCAAATCATCAACACACAAACAAGGAGTACCTTCACTTCTTGATTAATGATGAATTTCATGAAATGCATACATTGTGGCAAGGAGAAAGGAAAAACGAATCACTAAGTAAACTCTCTACCGACAACTGATTTTAAGCCCAAGTATTACTAAGATTATATGTTTTTATGAGGCTTAGTTTGATTATTGCCGAGCATTGACAAGTGGGATTGTTCTATATGTACTTCTTATCCCGTTTTTTGGGTTTTTGTTAATCCAAGAAGTCACCTTACTTATCTAAGAAAAGAGAGATCATAAATCTTACATGCTACATAAAAAATGAAATGATAAGTCTGGCAAAACAATTAGGTTCAGAGTCATGCTTGAATATGGCATCACCAAGACATGAACACAAACAAACTGAACACCACTTCCATGCCAAAAAGTAAGTGGGAATTTAAAAATGGTATCATAGAAAGGACAACCCAGTGCACGAGCCGAGGCATCACCAAGCTATTGTCTGAAGAGAAGAGGGCAAATGCACGCAATCTTTTTTATGTGAGAGGAAAAAAGAAAAAGAATTATGTCCAGCAAAAAAAAAATTGAAAAAGATTATTAGATGACATGAACAGAAGAAGGGAGCTCCCTTCAGTCCAAGCAAAGACAAGAAAAGGAAGAAATTTATCTCCCGCATCATTCACACATTCACAGTAGCATGAGACAGCTTGTTCTATTGTGTTTGAATGAATGAGTCGGCAGCTAATTCACACCCCTTACCCATCCATGAGTGGACTGAAGGAAGCTCTCTTGAACTATTCCTCATAATGCATAACGCATGTTCTTAATTGAGCCTTAATCCATCTTAACCAAATTTTCAAAAGGAGATTCAAATTCAATTGCAAGAACATGTTACACTATTTCTTCAGATCTAAAATTAGAATAAAATGACAGGAAAAAAAAAAAGATAAACGTTCAAAGATAATTGCAGAAAAAAAAAAAGAGATTTTTAAAACACCAACCATAGTGTATTTGTTATCTTTGCAGCAAGGGCAGGAAAAAATGCTGGAAATCCAAGATAATCACTAAAAATGTAGTGTGATTTCATAATCTATTAGGGATGTCAATCAACAAGAAAATTAAGGACAACAAAGTAGAACTCGCTGATTAATTAGTAGGTCCTACTAGTAATTACTTGCAATAATCCATGCAATACGAACACCTGAGAAGCAGATATAGTTGAATTAGAGTACTTGCCTGTGACACTTATCTCGTATAGGTCTCTGGAGAAAGAATTATATTCTGTAAAACACTTAATAATGTTAAATAAATTAAGAATTTCAAATTTCACTCTAATGTTGATGTGCCAAGGAAAGTAGTACATTATGGTCAAAATAAAAAAAATTTAACTACTTAAATGTAATCTAAACAAAATATTGGGAAAAAACAAATTCCAACAAAGAACCCTAACCCTAAGAACCGGAGAACACCATCAGAGAAATTACAAATAAGATTTCGTAAACATAATTATCCATCATTGAAAGAGAATGCATCTAACCCTTTTGATTATCAAGCACAACAGCTGAACAACACATAATACACTGCATATATTATGTCCCAAAGAAAGATAAAAAAAAAAATCACATATGTTTTCTTTGATCAAATCATAGTTTGCAATGTAAGACATGAGGATAATAATAAATCAAAGGGTCAACTTGTCATGTCAAATATGCAATCAACAATATATGAACTTACCCCTTCGCCGTTCTCGTAGAGATCAAAAGCTTCAACCAAAGGACCATACTCAGAAGAAATATATATATATATATGGAAAAAAAATATAAAAAACCAAACACCACAAAGAAAAAAGGGGGTAAAGAATAGCAAAAGGCCTTATAGATAGGTCAACAACAACATTAACACAAACCAGTAAAAAAAATAAAGAAAATAGAGAGGGGAATATGAAAGGAAGAAAGTTAAAAGGCAAGAAGCAGAAATCACGGAAGAGAAAAAAACCAAGTGAAAAAAAGCAGTGAGAGAAGGGAGATGAAGAAAAAGAGAGAAAGGAAGTGTCAATGTCTTCATGAGAGTCAGAGAAAAAGGGAAAGCGATTGAAGATCTAATATCCACACAAATCTGGCAAAGCACTGTTTCCAAAATTGAATTGAAGAAAAATTAAATACATAAATAAATAAAATTAAGAGAAAAATCCAAAACAAAGGTAAGCAAAATTAAAGACCATCTTCTTCTTTTGCAAGGACAATTTGGCTACTTATCTAGATATAGAGAAACACAACTTTCATGTTTTGTTCTTCGTCTTTCTTTTTTTCCCCTTTGGATAATACAAAGCTACCACCCCCCTTTAATCAACTAAACCACCCTTTTATCTTCCGGAAGCTGAAAGGGAACCTCCCCCTTAGAAATTATTGGATGCTAACTAAGTACTACCAACCAGGATTCTTTCCACGTTTATGTAAAATATCACTTTATAAATAAACAAAACACCTCCTTTAAAATAAAAAAAATTATAAGTGTTCATGAAATAAAATAAATTTTTATATAGTTATAGCAGTCACACTAAATATACTTTTGATTATAAATAAAAATAACGTTTTTTTAAATGTAAAGATTGAAATATAATTCTGTGTGAAATAAGCATGTATACTCTGAATTCATGAAGTTAATCTAAATTTTATGAGCACAAGATAATTTCTCGAATTCTAATTATTAGAATCGATTAATTAGGATTGGAGCAACTCAATAATTTTTTCAATATCACATAAAAATCCAACCTACCTGTACTGTGGAAGTGTACTGTTGAATAAAGAGAGAAAGAAAGAGGAGAGTTGGTGGGAGAGATGGGTTTCAACTTACCCATTCAATAAGCCTGAAGCCCCTCTCTCTCTCTCTCTCTCTCTCTCCTATACATACATACATAGGTGTGTGTCAGTGTATGTACAAATCTTCACTCAACTGTTCATGAGCACTGTTCTGCAACAGACACAAGTGTGTGTGTCACAACAAATCATATATTGTCTCCACCACTACTATTTGCCTCTCTCTCTCTCTCTCTCTTGCATTGGAAAGTGGTGACCCCTTGGTGCGTATATATAGGATTTGAGGTCACCCATTAAACTGGCGGAGAAAATCAGGAACCAGGGGTACTACCAGAATTTTACTCTTTCCAATAAGTAACGATATATAGGCCTAAACCCTGTCAATCAGTGAGCAAGAGAGACATTATTTGTATTTTTTTTTTATAAATATTATATTAATTTTTATTTTATTTATTATTAAATAAACTTTTAATAGAATTTATATTTTATGTAGAATTGTTTTGTTTAACTTTTAGAAGAATTACTTTTAGAATAATTAAGTTTAAAATAATTGATTTGTGATTGGTTTTAATATTTTAAAAGTAAATTTGAGAAAATTATTTTTGTTTACAGGAGATAAACCAAAAGTACTTTTAAAAAATAAAATGATCAAAAATGACATAAATAAAGTTTAAGATAAATTAATATAGTGTTAGTGTGGGTAAGAGAGAGAGTTGTATTAAAGTTAAAAATGTAACTTTCTTTTTTTTAATTTCAAAAGATAAAGTGAAAAGTAATTTTTGTTTCAGATAGTTAAGTTAAGTTTGAGCTCTTTTAAACTTAAGTTTGGTAAACTAAAAAAAAAATCAAATAAGATGATTACTATTCAAATTCATTTTCAGTTTATCAAACTTAACTTTAGAACATTCAAATTGACAACCAAGCAAGTACATACTAAGTGAAACATTGGGCTTTCTTATATTACCTAACAAGAATATCAATAATCCAACGTCTTACTTAAAAAATAATTATAACTTTTTAAAGTGTTAGTAATAATATGTTACAATATTTAGTATGCATAAGCCCTCTAATTAACAGTTTATATTACCATGTTATATATATATAAAAAAAATACAAGGTAATGAATGTCTTTTATTGATACACCTTTCAAATAATAATAGGATAGTTGTAGCGGTGGTGGCGATGTTGCCACTAATGGCGGCGGTGTTAGTGGCAACGCTAGTGCCATTGGTAGTGACAATGCTAGCTAGTGCGGGTGGTGGTGGTGGCGATAGCAGCAAGGGTGGTAATCATGCTAGCAACGAGGATGTTGCTAACAATGACGATGGTGACGACATTGGTAGTAGTAGTGGGAGGTGGTGGTGGTGGCGGTGGCGACACTAGCAAGGGTGGTTATCATATTTGTAAAAAGAAAAATCGAAGGATTGTCGCACTAGTAATAATCCATATAGAGACACTAGTTATGAGAAAATGCACATTATCATATTGAAGACGATGTGAATTGCCTTGATAAGTTGAATTACTAGCAATAATGTCCAACCAAACACAGTATATGGTAATGTAAATTCACTACTTCAAAAATGCTAAATATCAGCGGATATATACGCCGTTGTTATCGATGAATTTTATGTCCCTAATTAGCCGGTAAGCATCTTTTTCAACTTTGGTGACGAAGAACGTCAGAATTTTAGGCATAAATTTATCCGCCAGTGTTTCCACAGACATAATTTGGCACTAAGTAGCACCAACATATTACTGACGAATATATCTATTGGTAACTACATATCTGTCGGTAATTGTTACTTTTTAATAAATTTAGGTCTAAGGTTTAGGTTGTTAAATTGATTGTTTATTTTCTTCTTTAATAAACAATCATGACATAAGCACATCACCAACATTTGACATACGATGTATTTAACGAATTATAAGTATAAGACCCACGTATTAAATAGCCCCTGCAGACGCTTACAAAAAATAACCATACAAGAAACGACGAGAGAGAAATTGGTTTTGCATCAGTTATAGTGTAATACCTATTTTTTTCTTTTTAAGATGACATGAGATTTTGTTTTCATATTTTAAAATTTAAATAGGAGATACGAGATATGATAATCTTAGATGCTTAAAATTTTAGAGATAATTTATAAATTAAATAATGCTTCACTAATTAATAGGTTAATTTTGAAATTTTAAAATAATTGATGTTCTATTATCTTTATTTTAAAATTTATTAGTAATTTATTTATTTTAGATTTATTTTTTACAAAATAAAGGAGTTAGTGTGATGTTTTACGTTTGGTTTGGTAATGCTATGGCTTTTTGAGAGTTATTGAGCTCTTTGGCTATCCAAAAGTTGCTCTCAAAAAGTCATAGCAGTATTATTTGGTAAAAAAAAAATGAAAAAGTAGTTATTAATAAGTAGAAGTTATAGAAGTAGTGTTTGGTAAATATATTTTAAATGTGTTTTTTATATTTTAAATTACCATAATAAATATAAATATTAAAGAGAGTAATAATGAACATTAAAATTTAAAGATATATTAGTATTTAAATATTTGAAGAGCACGAACCAGCTTTAAAAAACTACTCATAAGATCTCCCAAAAGCACACATTAGCTTTTAAAAGTCAACAGTAAAAGCACATATACTTTTTATTTACCAAACACAAAAAAATTAGCTTATGCTTTTTGAGAGTAGAAGCACCCTCTCAAAAAGCTTTACCAAACTAAGTCGTAGTCCCACATTGCTTAAGTTATGATGTGGAGATGGTAGTTTCCCATATAAATAGAACCCCTCATAGAGTGTTTAGACTTGTTAATTCACTCAAGAGCTTTGAAGATTTTGCTTATAGTGAGACTATTCGCTCTAGTTTAATATTTCGAGTTGTAGGGAAGCAACGCCTCTGCATAGGGTGTCAACACTACGCCATTAAGAGCTATAGTATCAGTGTTTCGAGTTAGTCAGTAATATCATTTGAATTCCTATAGAGCTTGTGAGGAACGACAGTTAGTCTCATGCAACTCCAGATGAGTTAATTAAAAGCTTGGGGAACGACAATTGTAGGGAACAGGGTTTTTTTTAATTAAAAGTGGGTCGGGTCATTTTTGGGAGTCGGGTCATGGGTTCATGGGTTGGGTGTTTGGGTTATGCTACGTGGCATCCTAACTCTCACCCAACCTCAGGGACTAAAACCTAATTTTTCAATTTTGCAGGGACTAAAACTTTTACATAAGGACTAAAACCAAACTTTCAAATTTTACAGTGACCAAAAACATAATTAACCCTATATATATATATATATATATATATATATATATATATATATATTCAAGCATTTACAAAAATTTGGCATGCATAACTATAGATCAAAAGAAACTCCTATTGTTAAAGGAGACAAACTTAGTCTCATTCAACGCCCTAAGAATGATTTTAAAACTAAAGGAATACAAATGTTTTCCTATGCTTTAGCAGTAGGAATTCTAATGTGTGCTTAAGTTTGTACGCCTACAGATATTGCATGCATTTTTTTTATGTTAAGCAAATATTTGAGCAATTTAAACGGATCATTGGATAGCAACCACAAGGTTCTTTTGGTATCTTTAGAGAACAAAACACTTCATGTTCACATACAAGAAGTCGGATCAGGTAGAAATCATTAAGGATTTAGATTTTGACTTTGGTGGATGCCAAAATAGTCATAGATCCAATTCAGGCTATATTTATATGATTGGTGGAGAGCCTATCTGGAAGAGTGCTGAGCAGACACTCATTTCTTCCTCTACTATTGCAATTGGTTTAATAGCTTGTTATAAGGCATCCAATTATATAAAATGATTGTGGGTTTTTGTCATGAGAGCTGCAAATTATGGATGAAATTGAAAGACCATTAAGTTGGATTGCAACAATGTTTCAACAGTCATATAAAGAAAGAGTTTAGAGTGGTTGATTATTTATGGGGTATATTAGCACAAACTCCAAGGTTGCGGATATGCTCTCTAAGGAACTACCACCTAAGGTCTTTCATGAGCATAATGCTCATATGAGTGTAATATCATTGTAATGATATGTTGGAGACGGTGCGTGATAAGCGAACAGAGGAGGGGAGGGATTGGTGTTCGGTACAAACGACAGACCAACATTGGAGACACTAGAACTTGGGCGAAAATCTTCAAGCTCAACAAGGATCTCAATGGCGCTGTATACATTGCTAAACCACTTCTGCATATGAACCATGCGCCTAACGTGGTCATCCTTCTTAATTTCAAATGAATGAGAGCTTAGGATGTGACCAACTCCAATGGGCACTCTATATAGCACTCTCTTAACGATTCTACACTCCACAAACTATTCCACTATAATGGATTGGAGTTGCGATAAGATAACAGTTGGGCATATGGTCACCCAAGATAGTTAAGAGGAATAAAAATTAATTCCGTCTCCTTCCCTTTTTGCTCTCACCACGATAAAACATTAACATCTTTACTAACTCTTCACTCATTTTTTTCTCTAAATCACACAAAAATCAACTTGGTACACACTACAAATGCGCATGTACCTTTATTTATAGATCTGACTTTGGACAGTTTACAAATGAGTCAATTTCAATAAACTCATGTAGGAGTCATTGAAATTGACTCCTATTTTAAAAAGTAAAATATAAAATTGGAAGTCGATCGACTTCCAATTATTTTTTTAAAAAAGGTTAAATGGTAGTGGATTTAAATTGATCCCTTTATAAGAAAATTAGTTTATTTTGATAACAACTTTTAAATTGGTTTATTTGAACACGGAAGTATTTTTGATCGTTTATTTTAAAATTTTGCTTATATAACAACTAACCCGTTCATACCTAATTACACGTGCTAACTCAGCGCTAAAATGATTTCTATGAATTGAAATTTCTAACATTTAAAAGCACTAATCATAACCTTTTGTCATTCCTTAAAGATGCACACATTCATTTGATTAGTTTGATCTAATTTAATGACTAACCACAAAACTTTTTTTTTTAAATAAACCCACAAAACTATTTTCATTTCATAATAACAAACTCTATCAATATAAAAAAAATATATTAACTTAAATCATATTGGTTCATTGACAAAAAAATTACATTGTTGATAAACAATTATAAGTTACACTTGCTTGAAACATTAGAATTCCCAATTATAAAAAGTCAATAGCTAAAATAATATGTAAAATTATATAAAATAAACCCAATGTTCTATTTAAAACATTATTACATCTATAATCTTCCTTAATTCACGCATTTAGACATCCGCGGCATAATCTGAAGTAATAATAATACTACAGCAGAAAGTCATTACAAAAGTAGCTGGATAAGTTCAAAAGTTGATGACCTTGACAGCATAAAATATAAATTTAGAATGGACCAATAATATTCGATCATCAAACTGTGAAATCTATAGATAGATAAACTAATTCTTAAGTATCTAAAGTTAGTTAGATTTTTGGTAATAAGATATAAGTATTAGTAGCTTAATTGAGACAAAAAGAAAACTTTTCTCCCCAAAATTTATTTTCAGCTTTTTAAATTCTCTTACAATTGTTTTATGCTAAAACAAATACACCAAAATAAAATAAATATTCTATTATCTTGTTTAGATATGAAAATATAAAATAGAGAGACGTTTCAATATCATTGCTTAAAAATACAAGAGAAAATTGATGGAATGATAGGTTATAGAATACAAATACAAATTCCACACCATTTCATTCAATTCCTTCCAAATTGGGAGGAGAAGAAAAATAAAGATATTCGATGGAATGTAATGGAATCATTCAATACCATTCTATTCCATTCTACTTTAAATTATTCAAACAATGAAATCTAAAGGAATCATCCAATATCATCCATTCCATTATCTCCCATCAATTCCAAAAGGTTATCATGTCAATGTTTTTGTTTTCCTTTTGCTAACCCCCCTGGATTCCATATTAAGATATCCCAATAGCATGTGATCTTTTTACATGATCATGTCCTTTTTGCTAAGCATTTTAATTCCTACGGGCAACAACATGCACCGTATGGTCCATATCATATATGTCTCAATGTCTTTCTGCGCCTACGCATATCCGAGACACAAATGTTTTGTCAACTATGCATAGTCTTTATCTTTTTTTAACTTTAATTATTATTGTTTTTATACGAATTTCATAGTTTAATACCAACATTATGGGGTGGATTGCTTGCTGCCACCCTCATAAGAGCTACCCCCATGTTGGCTTGTCTCACAAAGAGGTAGCCACCGCCATATAGCTATTACCTACCAATCACAACAAACAAGTTTCAAAAAATACACTCATGTCATGTGGAGAATTTTCAAATAAAGTAGTGTAGACACAATCTTATGTATTGGTGCCACATCATGACTTTTGGTGAAATAATTAGGGATTCTTTTGCTGATATTCACGAGAGTATCAATATCGTTTCCTAAATTAAGTTTTTTAGTACTTAATAAATTGTGAATTTTGGTTTTGACTTTAAATAATTTTTTTAAATCTTTAATAAAATATTTGGTTTTGTTTTGGTTTCAAATGTCAATTATATCCATTAATTGACAATAAAGAATATTAAATTTTAACTCAACTCATCGTACGTGGCACTGATTGGTCTTACATGATAAGTTACTAACCCAAATGCCCATATTTAACCCTAATCATGACGTAAACCCAATCCAATCTGTTTACCCATTGCTTTAAAGATGGAGGATGGGTCAGAATAAGGGGAGGGGCTTGGAGTAGAGGGGAGAAGATTGAAATGGATTTGGGTAATAGGTTTGGTCATGATTAATATTAGATAAATGGATAAATAGGTCAAGTTTAGTTTGAGTTATTGGATTCAAATATGAGTATTTGAGGGTAACCTATCGCATGAGATTAATGAGTGTCATATAGGATGAATTGAGTTAAAATTTTGTTTGTCACGTCATCAATTAATGGGAATATTTGATGTTAGGCATCAAAATCAAATAAAAAAAGTATTAGGAACCAAAACCAAAGAAATTTTTTATTAGAAGTGAAAATTAAAATTCACAATTTATTAGGTATTAAAAATTGATTTAATCATTTTTGCTATTGAATAACTCAAATTTAACAATGAATCTACTATTTTTTTTATAGAAAGAAAACAAAATACGTTGGCACCTTTACAAAAGTTGAGGGTATCAAAAACGATCTCAACAATAGTGACAAATTTCATTAAGGGATATTCACAAGATCCCGCGGAACCCCATTTTCGAAGAATTTCTTTTGTGTGAAGATCAAGATGAGGACAAAAATCTCCTTGCGATTTGCTCAATGACAAGCACCACTACAAAATGCACCAATTAACATCGACCTTTTTCTTTTTAGAGGCAGTTTTTGACCTCTACAAGGTCATTTATGACAATTTTCAAAACTCCCGCCTTTTAGGTGTGCCACACCCAATTTGCGGTGGTCTTCGACTTTCGACATTTAGACCTCTGTTACCCCTCATTACATCTAATTGAATTTACTCTTTCTCAGTCTCATACATGGAATTGACCTTCTAGTAAGAGGCAAAAGAAAAAGGCAATTATAAAGTATGTTGTTGAGGAATTAAATAAATCCTCAAAAACCTAATCGCTTATCAGAGGAGAGGTTTTCAATGATTAAAAGTGGTAAAAATGAGTTTTACAAAGATAGAAACAACTATATTGTTTTTAGGGACTTTGTTTTCAATTTGAGGAGGTTTGGAAACCCATTGTTCCCCTAATTGGATTAAAACCGCCACAAATCAAGTGACTTGTGATCGAAATTGAAAATTGCCTCATTCTCTCTGATTTGAAGAGTTTAGTATAAGCCCCTTATAAAATCAGCCTTATTCAACATTTATTTTTTGGTGTTGGAGGAGAGCAATAACCTGTGAAAATTATCACCCCGAGCTAAATGACATATTTATTCTTTATAAATATTGCATGATTAATTGATTGTACATTATTTTAGTAATTTTAAATAGAGTTAAATATGTTTTTAGTCCTTGTAAAATTAAAAATTTTGTGTTTGGTCTCTAAATTTTTTCATTAGGAATTAATCCTTGAAAAAAATTGGTAGGTTTTAGTGTCTGCTGTTACCGTTAGAAAGAAATGTTAAGTGCTAACATGACCGTTAAATGTGATACGTGACACCGTTAAATGTGCCACGTGACACGTCACGTGTGGTATCACATGACACATTTAACGGACACATCAACACTTAATGTCTCTTTCTAACAGCAAGGACTAGAACCTACCAAACAAATTTTTTCAGGATTAATTCCTAACAAAAAATTGTTTGGGACAAAACACAAATTTTTTAATTTTATAGGAGTCTGAGAGGTCGGGTATGATTTAAAAAAAAAAAAAAATCATACTGCAAAGATGAGTAACGGAAGACACATATGAGCTTTGGGATGAGAATCAGGGAAGTACTCCCTATCCTCCTTGTTTCAACCGATTGTCATCTCTCCCTAAAATAACGTTCCGTAATGTAATTTTCTTTCCCTTTTGGGTTTAGGAAATGATAAATTAAATTAGCCTATAGTTGAATGGTCAATTAACCCATGTCCATGCTGATTATGCTTGTTTATAATATCTAATTGAATATATTGCATGTATGTAGGGCAGAAGGCTATGATGATGAATCAAAAGTTGTAAACAAAGAGCAGAACTTTAGGATAAAGAAATCAGGGTTTGGGGGGAGGGGAAAAGGAGCCAAAACAATGTACAGAACAATACTATTTTAATCGGAGCGGCTTCTTGCATGGCTTGAATTATTTTGCTAATATAATTAAGCCTTCTTATAAGACTTCACTGTACCGATTATCATTATTTTTTAAAGTTTAATGGTTATGCAATGGTAGTGTAAATTTTTATTTTTTTTATTAATCAAATCATTTCATATACATAATTTTTTAAATAATAAATAAAATAATTAATTATTTTTATTTATATAATAAAAATTAATTAGATGACATTTACTCGACCGTTGCACAACAATCAAAATCTATTTTTTGTGTGTTAATTAACTTACATGTGAAACATGAGTTGGATATTTTATTATCATAGTAGTTATATAGAACCACTCAGCTAAGGCAAACAAGACTATATAATGCCTATTAATCGTTACATTGTTTTTTTAATAGGAGCCACTCAATTGAATTTTTTGTTATATAAAGTTAAATGTGATATTTTATTATTAATTTTTTTATTTTGTATGTTACGGATAAATTTCATATTATCAATAAATAGTGATGTATCACACTTAATTTTGCATGACCATAACTTTAATGGAGAGGAACTGATGCCCATTATTCCTCGGTCGTGTGATTCACGTGATTCTTATCAACCTGCTTTTAGTGGACTTTATTTTTTCCATTTTTGGTCTTGACATTGTGGTGGACTTTGCTAGCCAGATTGATGAATGTGGGCCTTGTGATTTGCGATGCTGCAAAAGCCCAAGAAGCCCCATAATTGAGAGCAAAATTGCTAAGCCCAATGAACGTGAGTCGCAAAGAAAAACACAAAGAGTTGTGGTGTTTAGGCCTTTAGCGTTATTGACCCAAAAGAACAAAAGATTAGAGAGGAGTTTGGTGGGTCGGTTTAAAATTTGAACCAATCGGGTGGGATTTTATGGACTTTTTGATTCCCTTGATAAACTCAACGTCAGGTCGAATGGGTCAGGTACAGTGTTTTTGAAGGGTGGACTCGACATGGCTCGAGTCAGGGTTAGGTCGACTGGGTTCGTCGGGTTCATAAGATTTTTTAGGTATTTTTTTTAACATTTTTAAAGTTCTATATTTTTCTTATTTTTGAACTTTTTTGAACTTTTTTGAGGTTTTTTTTCACAGTTCCATTATCTTTACACCAAAAAAAATTGATATCCTGTGCACACCATTTAGGGAAACAAACACTACAAAGCAAAAAAATAAACATTACAAAATAAAAAACAAACATTATCAAACACATAAACGAGCAATATTAAACACATGTGCGTTCGTATACATATAAATATCCAGTGATAATGTTTGTTTCTCTATTTTGTAATGTTTATTTATCTATTTTATAATGTTTATTTTTTTATGTGGTGTACATAATATATCAACTTTTGGGGTGTACAAATAATATTTTTATTTTTTTATAATAAAACTATATATATATATATATGTATATATTTAAAAAAATTATATTAACATCACCTAACTTAGACAATAAAATATGTTTTATCACTATTATTATTATTATTATTATTATTATTATTTTAAAAAACAAAAAGTTGGGTTCATCGAGTGGGTTTGGAACTCAGCCACTGTCACTCGACTCTACAAAGGCTTGGGTTCTTCGGGTGGCCACCTGATGACCTGACAAACTCACCTGACTCAATCCGAGTAACTTCGAGTTGAGTGGGTTTATCAGATTGATCCACCCAATGTGCACCCCTAGCCTATTTGTTCTAGGGTTGAATTTAGTCAAAGAAATTCATTTGAGCACTGTTTGTTCTAGACCTTCTGGGCCTGTTTGTTTTTTTTTGCATTTTTGTACCCCCGTATGATTTTGAGTTTTTCTTTGCTAGCCCTCTATATCTATGGGAATTGGCCTTTTATTTGTGTGCTAGAGTTACTCTTTTGCCTCACTTTAAGCTTCTTTTAATGGAAATGGATAGAGTTATTTTTTAGAGCATCTCCAATGGTAATCCATCCAATAGTTCATATTTTAGTCTCACCCTTATTATATTGTCATCACGTCATCAATGCATCATAAATAATAAAAGTGTTTTAAAAGTGTCTTTATTCTCTCAAATGGAAAAGACAAACTTTAGTCCCAACTATAATTTCCACATGTTTTATAAACTAAAAATATTAAAATCTATATTATTACATAAAGAGGATACCAAAAGTAACTAACTTCTGATGTCTCTTAACTTCATTGAATTATAATTTCAAGTCTATTAATTTTTATTTAAAGTTTATTATTATTTGTTATATATATTGTCCACTCAACCCACTAACCACTACATCCTAATAATAATTACTAACCAACCCACTAATATCTTTTTCTTTTTTAATTATATTAATACAAATTAAAAAAAAATATGTATCACATAATTAATTATATTAATACTTATGAAATAAAATATGTGGCTTGGCAAGCATGTAACATGCTTGTCAACCTGCTAGTATTCATAAAATGTCTTATTATAAATATTTTATATTATGAATTTTTATTTTGGTATATAAAAGAACTTGAAATTTTGCAAGTAATTGAAATATTGATTCAATTGATTAGACCCACTTTTTTTTAGAAGAGAGGTGAATAGAATTTGTGTGTGAAGAATTTGAAAAGTGTTAGAATGAATTGAAAATAATAATGAAAAAAGGAGACAATGTTAATATTTATAAAGTAAAAATTAGTATAATAATAATAATGTATTTATTTCATAATTAACGGTTATATATTTAATACCTTAACTCATACGTTTTTTTTTCCATAGTTTTATTCATCAACAATGATAATACGTGAAACCAAATGGTCATGTTGGTATGTATAGGAAAACTTGACACGCGGGTAGGGATACCCTGGGAAACCAAAAAAAAAAAAGTGTGGTGGAATAACTCCCTCTAAGTAGGGGCCAATACCACTATTTTAGATGATATCATCAAAGAGGGATTTCTCACTTTTCAGTTTTAATGGTAAAAAAAAAGGTGGTACTCGTTTTTGTCTCATTGGAGATGCTTTTATGTGAATGCAAGTGAATTTTTAGTTATTAGATTATATTTTAATGATTAAGTTTCAATCTTAAAATGAAAGTATATCATACAAGAAAGAGAAAAAAATTATGGGCTACAATTAATTTTAATATATTTTCTTTTTAAAATTGAATATTGGCCATTAAAATATAATCTAACGACTAAAAATTTACTCTTGTGGTCTCACATAAAAGCCCACTCTCACCTGAACTATCCCCTGTTTCCCTAAGGTTTTAATAAGGTCTGTTCCACTACATTGAAACTTGTTCAGAGTTGTCACTCTTGTAGGCTCACTTGGGTATGGCATTCCTAACTCATGGTATGCCCCGTGTTTGTAGTTGGGTTCCTTGTTGTAATGATATTAAGTTCGATTAAAACAAAAACATCTAATGGCTTGTTTGGAACACCCAAAGAATTGAATTCTCTCAAGAGTTAAATTCAATTCCTTGATTTGGTATTTAAAAATGACATAAAATTGAATATGGAAAAGAATTTAATTCCTTCACATAACCTCAAAGTAAATTAGATCCATTTAGATCTGATTTGCAAATCAATTCTTAATAGATTTCTTCATCGAAATGAAACATCGAAAATATTCTCCATGGCTTCCTCACCTAAGCTCTCTAACCTTCAACCATCCACGACCAACTATATCCAAGTGCTTCAACACACCCAAGTGCGATTAACAACTAAGAGAATAAGAAATTTGTGGAAGAAGATTGCTTAAAGAAAATTAATTTGAATTTTGCTTCTTTTATTTTCTTTATCCATGAGTCGCAAAAACACGCACACACAAAATGTCGAGTGGACCTCAAAAACTCTTTGAAGAGAAACTTATCATCCTTGTCAAACGTGAAGAAGAAATTGTTTGGAAGAAAGTTGTTTGAAACAAATTGTTTTCCATGTGGCATCTTAGTTTTTATCAAAGTGGTATTAGGGTCATTTCATATGAATTCAATTCATTTTCTTAGACATTTCAAACAATATAATTGAATTCAATTATTTAATTTATTGATTTATTCCAAACACAAGAATTCAAATCAATTTACATTTGAATTCAATTCTTGATATAATTGAATTGAATTATATTTCTCTTTGGTGTTCCAAACAAACTTTAAAGGAATTCTTTTATGGAAAAATAGTCAGTTATAACTTTTAGGGTTAAAATACAATAACACTTCTTGAGATTTATCAATAGTAGTAACTCACTTTGTCCCTTAATCATATTGATATGGGTTCGATCATCATCCATGAGAATAGAAAAACATCTCCTAACTAACAGTCTACTATTTTATCTAAACTCAATTACTGCAAGAGAATTGTCACTGCTAACTTTTGAGAATTGTTACTTTGCTCAAAATAAGAGGGAGGGAGGGTAATATATCTGCCATCTCATAGTTAAGTTTGTTTATAATATAGTAGTGGTATTGTTTGGATTGAGAAATGCCCTCTTGCTATCCCAACCTAGATACTACTTTATTGAATTCAATCACAGTTTGATTAATATATGAGCTCTTTTACCCCATAAAAATATATTGTATTTCACTCTTAATTAAAGTCAAAATTGCACTCTCCCTTTAAAGTTTATGAATATTTTCCTCCACTCAAAATTAGAGCCAAAATTACAATCCATAAGTTAATTTGAATTAACTACTAATTATCTAACTTAATTTTGGACCGAAACTTTTACTTTCCTCTTTTCTTTTATTATTATATAAAACAATAAACCACCAAATTTTACTGTAAACATAAAATATTTTATATTATCAACAAATTATATATCATAACTGTAATTTTTAACATTATCAAAATTATGTGTAAATTTTAAAGTAGTCTATATAAAATATTTTATAAAAGGATTTCACAAATTAACTACTTTAGTATACACCTCTTTATTCCTATTTTACCTTTATTCAACTTTAAATAAATAATTACATTTTTATAATTATTTATTCACATTTATTTATAATTTTTCATCTAACTATTTTATTATACTCTCCCAACCAAAATCATTTCAAATTAATAAATCATATTAACAAGCACTGATTATTCATAATAAAAATCAAATCCGTAACAAAAATAAAATATAAAATGAAATTAATGTATAAAAAAATACATTGAAAAAATTTCCAAATTAATATCTAAAATATAAAAGATAAGTTACAGTGACCTCCCTTAAAATTTAACGTAATTACACCTCGCATCCCTTTATTTTTATCTATGTTTTATGACCCTTTATAATAATGTAATGTGTAATTATGTGTAAGACAGATGACTTAACAAAGGTAAATGTTATCCATTAATTAATAAAGGAGGTGAGTATAATTCACTTAAATATAAATATAAATATATATTTTTTTCCATTTCATTTCTTATTTTCACCTTCTTATTACATGAGTCATAATTGGATCTTCTTACACATAAAATTGGTGTTTGCAATATACAGTGGTCGATGACGGGATCTGGATTCGATGCTGCACCTGCACAGCGTTGACGAACTGGAAGCTTCTGGAAGCACCGAAACGACGGTGGAACCAGAAGAAGGTGAAGCTAGATTCGTTTCCTCCTGCTTCTGCGACTAGTTATCATTACTTTGCTGTCGTTTTCATAAGAAAGGGTTCAAAACGACAATCGAAAGATCCATGGCGTATAGAAGGAGACAGCAGCATGGGGTTTCGAAGACTTCTTCTTCGTCGTCGTCGTCGCTCGAGTTCGAGGACGATTCGACTCGGAGCCCTCGCTCGGTCGCCGTTCCGCCACCGCCCTCCAACGACATCGACGGCGCTGCGTTTTCGTCGTCGTCGTCTTCTCTCGCTGCCAAGGCAATTAGGGCTTCTTCGGCGCGGCGCGATTCTTCGCTGTCGTCTCTCTACGGCCACTCCAATCTCTCCCCCAGCAGCAACAGCAGCATCAACAACAACGCGTACTCGAATTCTCTACCCTCTACCACTGCTCCTTCCCTTTCTTCGAAGGTTCTCTTTGATTCTCATACTTGCTGTTTTTTTTCCCTTATAATTCTGATATTTTTATGATATATAAATTCCTTTATTGCTGTTTGTGTAGTGTAATTTAGCCCATGATTTGTCTGTGGGGTAGGTTAAAGTCTAGGGAGAGAAGAAAATTAGAGAATAAAGGAAATTGAAAACTTCAGTTTGAAAGAAAACTGTAGCTTAATGCTGGAAAAAAAAATATTAGTATTCTATGTGGTTTGCAAAGTCTCAAATTCGAGTAGTGTGAATGTAAAAATACTAGCGCCAGAACTCTTTCGCGTTGTTGGCTGATTGGACTCGTGTTGGATTAGTTGGACCCTAATGATTCTGGATACAAGTGGTTTAGACGAAAAATATGTATTACTATGCTGGTGAAAATTCAGTGGCAGAAACTGCTGGCTGGAGAATGCTTGCATTCTGCTCGAACGGAAGATACCACAGAGGCCACCTAGAAGGTTGGAACTCCTTTGTACATTGGTCATAGTTGTTAATGGAACACTGTTGCCTGCAAAATAGAAATGAGGGGCTGGGCAATGAAAGCTTTCTTGGGTTGTAGGTTTCATGTTACCACTGTGTAGCTCATGTGACACGAGCCATTGTATTTTTCATGTGGCACTTGAAATATTGGCAATGTGAAAAGTTGCGTCAGGTGTAAGAAGACAAGTCAAACCACAGTGTTTATGAACTCTGCTATCTCGACTCCTTAGAAGACCTTATTATCAGCAATGACTGGCCTTTAGGCACACCATGTTTTTTTGTATTAGCCAACAGCGGCTGCGTGTTTTAGTTGTTGATGCCCACATTGTTCTACTTCCAATTTCGTTATGCTCAAGAACAAGATGAAAACGTCTCAAAGATATATCTGTTACAATTGTGGGCACGGAACCTAAAGCTATTCCTGATTTTTATATATCTCGAAGACCGGAGATGCATGTCTAACATATACTTACTTTTCTCTTTGTTTCCCTTTAACATTTATTCTTTGGATTTTGGCGTATGTATCATTCTGATGATCAAAATGGTTTCTCGTTTTGCTAAGCACGATACAATGTTTGTAATTATAGGATTCAAGAGCTTATGAATATACATCGATGAAGAACTTGAATGAGTCCAAGAATGGATTTTGGGGTGTTCTGGCCAGGAAAGCCAAATCAATTATTGACGATGATAATGATAATGTAGTACAACAATCTGAAGTAACTGGGACGACAAGGTCACAAATGCCTGGTGTAGCATCTAGGGGCAAGGTGAGCTTAGAATTACACTGCAGGTCCTCATTAAGGATGTTACTTTGTATGTTATGCTGGAAGATGAAATAAAGTGAAGTTTTTGTAACTTAAGTTTTTAACATTTAGTTTTAGTTATTGGCAAAAAAAATGTGCATTGCATTTTTGTAGATACACCCATCTTGCACAAAAGGTTGTGATTATTTGGACTGGAATTAGTCCACTAGAGGTTTGCTTATCTACTCTTTATCTATTTTTTTCCTTCGTCTAGAAATAGAAGGTTTATCAAATACTGTAAAGTACATCAGAGTACAAGAATTAAAAAATGCAGCAAAGCTGCCCAATCTGTATACATTGCTGAAAATGGTAACCCCATTGAAATAACTATTGGCAGAACATTGGAGCCGAGCCATATGCACCACTTTCACTTCAAGTTTTTGAAATTGAAATACTGTCACAATCTCTGCAGTTTGCATTTGACTAGTAATTAGCCACTCGTTCATTACTTTTTGAACTGTAAGATTGGATGCTACTTTCATTCTCCATGTAGTTCCAAAATTCGAATCACTTGGAGGAAAGCAATCTCAAAAGGGAGGGACCAACATTTTTTAAGGGATTAGATGCTATCACATCTTCTCTTACTCAGATTGGAGGCACCATTGGTAAATCTCTGGAGGTGAGCTTTTGATATGAACAATTTTTGCTAATGGATTATTTTTCTTGTAATATAATTGTAAACATGAGTTTATCCTCTCTTAATGAATGCATTCCATGATTCTAAATTTATTTCTACTAAGGTTTTTTTGCTTATGTGTTTATTTGCCTTCTGCGCTTGTGCCTAGGATGATAAGGCTGTAAATGCAGTATAGTAATGCCTAGGATGATAGGGCTGTAAATGCAGTCTAGTAGATGTATAAGTTTATTGTGCAAGTACAACTACCCCCCACCCCACAATAGAAACTGCCTTAGGATATTATTTTTGATCTAATTATTAGTGTTAATTCACTTTTGCAGGAAGGTTTCACAAAAGTTGAGAATCGGACTTCAGATATCATCCAGGAAACTCGTAAACATATTAGGAAAAAGCCTGGCAACTCTGTAGGACAGAATCAGGATGCAAACCGTTCTACTACATTGCAACAATCCCAATTGCGGACCCAAATGGCGCCAATGCAAACAGACCAAGAACTTCAATTGAAGGCTTCTCGCGACGTAAGGTGGCAAATATGTATCACTTTTTAATGTGGTAAACATGTTTGCGTGGTTAAGAAGTGTGCCAGTTAACATTCCAGCTCAAGTTGTTTGTCTTAAATTCGATTTTCCTTTCATTCGTTCCTAGTGTTTGTTTTCCCAAAAATATAATGCATACTTATATTTGTTGTGCTTCAAATATCATGTAGCACAATTATTTACTGCTTTTGTTTTCTGAAAAAGAAAACAGTTTCACTTGACTTATTTATAAAACTACCTTGTAAATTTGCTTCTGCCCTTAGGTTCGTTGACTACATATTTGAAATGCTGCCCTCTCTTCATCTTCTCATCACTACTTATATCACCAAAAAAAAATTATCTACAATCCTATAACCATTCTTAAATCTTAAGAAACTTTGACCCTGAAACTTGCACAATGCCATAGTTTTCCTATGTCCATCTTATGGACATGAAGGCTCAAGCTAGAGTAATGCTAAACTAATATGTTGGTTTTACTTTTCAGGTTCACCCACATTCATTCTAACTATTGCCTTTACTGATGTTTAGTTTTTTTGGATTCTTCCAATAGTTCATAATCATTTTTATTCATTTCCTTTTGTATTGTGTTTTGAGGCAAAGGATCCTCATAAATGTTGTTGATTTATATATATCCTAGTCCCCACCACACCAAAAGAAAAATATTGATTTCCAGTAAGATTTTTTACAATAAGAAATATGGATGTATACAACAAAATCATTCCCAGGTTCCCAGCATAGTACCTGGCTGATATCACCATAAGACACAGACTTCTATAGGTTATCTTAATCTTCTGAATGGGATGCATTTTTTGCCTTTTGGTTTTTGTTGCAGGTTGCAATGGCAATGGCTGCTAAAGCAAAACTGCTTCTTCGGGAGTTGAAGACCATCAAAGCTGATCTGGCTTTTGCTAAGGATCGATGTGCTCAACTAGAGGAAGAAAATAAAATCCTCCGTGAGAATCGTGAAAGAGGAGACAGCCAAGATGATGATTTGGTAAGCATTTCTCTTTATCTTAATTTCATGATTTCTTGTTGTATGAATCTTGGTAAAATTGAGAAGGTTATCATCTGGTGTTTGTTTCACGAATTTTATCTTTCGCTGTGATATAGATGACATTCTCCTCCCCAATCCCCTATTTTGTCAGTACAATTATCAATTCATTTTGCTTTTGTTACTAAAAGTGTGCCTTTATTAATATGGTGTTTCCTACCAAACTCTGCAAATCCTCACTCGAGGGCAAGGATACTTATATCTAACCCTCCTCAACCCCATAATGATGAGAATCTCATGCACTGGGTGGAATTTTTATTTTTATACAATCAGGGGTTAAAACTTAAAACTCTTACCTTACAATGCTATTTTAATAACTATGCAGGTAGCTTATGTTCCAGTTGTCTCTCTTTTAGAATTATTTTTGGATGGTCGTGGCCTTTTTGCTAGCTTAACTTCAAGTTTTAATGAACTATAAGAGAGAGAGAGAGAGAGAGAGAAAAAGTGTATTCGTCTGCTGAATTAATATTAGATATTTAAGTTTAGGTTGGATTTCTGCCAAACCTATGCCTTGACAGCAGTGTGTTATGGTATTTAAAACGTACGGAAAAGTACGATGTTAACATGGGAAGAATCAAAAGCATCAAAGCAAAGTGTCAGAAAGAGTTGGGTGGGTTCTATAATGTTACTGAGTGGAATGGAATATCTAATTATGAATTTGGTTCTTTTTAAAGCCTGAGTTGACTATAACTCTAAATTTAGTCTTGATGTCTCAACTAGAAAGTTGTTAGAACCCAATTAACCTCGATGTCTTTAATAGGAAGGACTTTTACTGCTTGTTCTACTTCCTCCTCGAAAACATTCCAAAAAAGTAACCAAGAAACCTTGCCCGAATGAGTTTTTTCTGTTCTTGTTCTTCTTACAACTATAAGTGTTCGGAGTATGCTCACCTTGTCGAAAATTTAACCACATGGTAAATTAGATTTTAACCACATTTCATCCTTATGGGAAAGTGTTCGGAGTATGCTCACCTTGTCGAAAATTTTCAAGTACTCATGGTAACATTTCTGCTACAGATACGACTTCAACTTGAAACTCTTCTGGCTGAAAAAGCTCGCTTGGCCCACGAGAACTCCGTTTATGCTCGTGAGAATCGCTTTTTAAGGGAGGTTGTAGAATATCACCAGCTCACAATGCAGGATGTAGTCTACTTAGATGAGAGCAATGAGGAAGTCACTGAAGTCAACCCTCTTAACATCCCCTCAGTGCCTAATATGCCCTTGGATCCTATTACTCCATCTACAACATCCCTATCATTGCCTTCAGACGTTCTGGATTTGACAAGAGGCGTCTCATCTTCGATCTTGGTTAAGGATGCTAAGAGTTCCACCGTGACGGTAAAGGATTCAAAGAGTTCTGAGGTGATAAGAAGTATCTCGTCTGTCACAGGAAAGGATGCAAAATGACATGAAATTCTGTTAAAAATGGTGATGCATTGCTTTTTGATGCCTATTTTGATTTGTTACTATTTATATATGTTTTTCGTTTTGTGTTTCCCCTGGTCACGTTTCCTATGATGTAATTTTGTACCTTACATTTCTGTAACTTTTAAGTGATTTTATTTGTTCATTATATATCAGCATAATATATGAGCTAAAAATTAACAAGAGTCTGTACAGCAATAAAAGTGTATCTGTATACGAAAGCAGCCTTCTTTTATGAATTATGAGTACAATTCATAACTTTTATGGTTGTGCGTTATGGTGTATAACGCAATTGTTGATTCAAGGTACATTGAAAGCATGAGTAGGACTATCTCCTCAAATGCAAGTGGTACTTGTTAAGGTACAGATTTGCTGGAAGATGGGCAAATAAGAGAAAGTGATTGAATGGTCCATATTTGATTTTTAATTTTTAGTTTTTTGATTTTTTTTCCCCTATATAGTATTGATATTGTGTTCACCAGGGTGTGGATATTATACAGCTTTCTCTTAATCTACGTGGTACTTGTTAAATGCAAATAAGAGAAAGTGATTGAATGGTCCATATTTGATTTTTAATTTTTCGTTTTTTGTTTTTTTTTTCCCTATATAGTATTGATATTGTGTTCACCAGGGTGTGGATATTATACAGCTCTCTTAATCCCGCGTGATCAGTTTCCTGACGTTGAAGTTGCTATCAAGGTTAACCCATGAGCTAATTAACTCTGAGAATGATTCAGTGGGAAGGGATTTGGGTAATATATGAGATTTAGGGTTAAAATCTCAATGACACAATTGTACTAAAAAATACTCAACTTATTGAGTTATTAAAAGTCCAAATTGAAAATAATTTAAGGGTTGGTTTGACTCATTTATGGCCGAGTTTGGTTTGACTCACAGCTGGTTAGTTGCAATATTTGCACCTTAAATTATAATTGTAAGGCTGTGTTTGGTTATGTGGGTAAAAAAGAAATAGTTTTTGTAGATGAGGTTCATGTGTAAACTTTACACACAAATTTGATTCTTGAAAACTTGTCTTTTTATCATGATTAAACAAACCCGAAAAGTTTGAAAAAAAAAAAAAACACACCCTAAAAGTAAACAGGGGCCGTAAAAAATTGACAGCTCGGCATCAAGCGAAAACGGAAATGAGAAACAAAGTTGACTATATCCATCATCATGACTTAACTAAATCGCAAGCTGCAGCAGTATTATTAGGGCATGATTTTGTTACCAGCCCTCTCTCTTATTGAGGCAGTAGGAAGAAAAGAAACCCACCTAGTCTAGGAAGGTAGTTGTGGCATTGACTAATCTGCCAGCCATTAAATTACAGTTGTAATTACCAGCTAATTCCTCCTCTATAAATGCACATGCTTTGTACCTCCTTTGCCTTGTGATTTCATATGTGACCTCCAATTCGCAATAATTTTATCCTTTTTCACCTAATGGATTCCCCTTTTATGTTTTTTAAAAATCGGATCAAATTATAGTTATGACTTAAGGATAAAAATCTTCTCATTTTAAAAATAAAAATAAGAGAGTTCTATTCAAGACTTTATAATTCATGTATACATAATATTTATCTCACTTATCATCTTCACGAAATAGTTAGATCTTAAGCATAACTTTTTCCTTTTCATTTTGAGAATGGGAGGATCTTGATCCATAACGTAATTACAAATTTAATTAATTGTAATAATTGAATTATGAAAAAGTAATTTTGTCACTTTGATTTAAAATTCTATTTTATAAATATTTGTTATGTGAAATAACGCTCCAACATCACGCATATTTTATATTTAAATAATATGGTTAAATACAAGTTTGAAATCGTATTCTCTTTTACATTTCATTTATCACTCTTGAAAATCTACATACACTGTATAGTGCATAATTTAAGGGAATATTGAATTTTCTTAAGAACAATTTTGTTAAATAACAAGAAACAAAAAGGGGAAGTATTCACTAAGTGCTATTAAGACAATCACTTAGGTACCACTAGGTTAGCCCTAATTCTGTTTTCTCTTTTATCTCTCTCGTCTTTTTCTGATATTCAATTTTGATGAGAGTTTGATGGGGTTGCCATCCTTTTTTCTCACAGCCCTACCGCTTTTTTTCCCCATTATCTGTAATCATATCTATTTCTTGAAATAATATATTTTGTGTTTTTTTTTAGTCTCTTTTGTGATTATTTTTTGTTTCCATTTTGTAGTTGCCTTTGTTTTTCGTTTTTGGGTGTTTACATTCTTTTTGTGGTGTTTCTTTTATAAAAAAATTTCCAGATGATGAAGATATTTAAATCTACAGTAAAAGAAAAAGCATAATGCGTTATTCAAATTGCAACACGTATATTGGTTTCCAATGTGAAAATACTTAGACATTGATAGACTTTGGATGACAAATAAACTATAGATCTTTAGTTAATTTAGGATATATCTTTTTCGACTTGTAAGTGCCGTTAGACTTTTTTCTGTCGTTAGACTTCTTTAAAAATTAAATTTTTTTGTTCCCCTAAATTAAAAAAACACCAAAAAGGGATGGAGAAAAGACCTTGTGTATGTCTTTATTTTTTTAAATGTTTCTTTTAAAATGTACAAAGAGATTATGAATATTTATAGACCTAGAACAATATAAATATATAAATTAAAAGCATAATTACAAATAAATTTAAATAAAATATAAATCAATATAAAAATTTAACCTAATATTTGATTTATTTATAACAAATTCGTTGTATCTTCTTAAAATTCTACTAAAATGCAATTTAAAGATACACATGAAGAAATTAAGAAATTTTTTTTAATAAAAATATAAGTGGTAATTTTGTCAAATCTAATTTTTTTTTTCTCTTTAAGTAATTTAGACTAATAATAATTCCTTTTATTTCAAAATTAAATGTCCTTAGAACATACATCGGTAAAACTCACCATGCCAAAAAGAGAATTATATAACTTTTAAAGGAAATATTAAATACAAATCCTTTTTCTTTAAAACTTTTATAGCACAATTTCAAAAATAAAGAAACAAAATAAAAGTCAAAATAACATTGTTATAGTTATTAGTATAGAACATGTGTATTCCACGAAATTATTTTAATATATATATATATATATGCGCTTTTTTATGTTTGTTTACAATAAACTTTAATATATAAATTAAGTGACAATTTTTTTTAAGCACATGAGAGTAATTTTGAATAAAATATATTTAATTTTATAGAGTTTATATATATAAATTAAATATTAAATTTGAATTTAAAAAGATTATGGTAGAGAATTGATTTCAAATTTTATTTATATTTTAGGTAAGTTCTATCTTTATTACAATTGTAGACACAAAAACAAAGACAATAAATAAATTTTAGTTATAAGTTAAGAAATATTTAGTGAGATTAAATAAAATAAAATAAAATTAGATTTGACAAAAAAAAATCATCCAAAAATAGTGGTGAAAAAACCTAGATATTTAGTTAATATTGATAATATAGTATTTAATACAAATATGTGAAAAGTAAATAAAAAAAACTACTTAAACGAGTAACTCATTGAATACACAAAGTACAAATCACAACGCAAAACACAAAAACAGCATCAGATAGGAATTTGCATGCAATGTATTGGCATCACAGAAGTGTGTAAGGCTTTTACACTCCCAATCTCAAAACTCCAAACCCCTAAATGCCCTCCCGATTCTGTGCTGATATTCTCCCATTTTTATTTTTATTTTTTACATTTTATTTCCCTTTTCATCCTTTTAGTTATTTTATTTCTTATTTTTCTGGAACAAGAAGGCCTAAAAACCTTGAATCTCAGAAACACCATAAAACCTTGTTCCCTGACAAGATTCTCAAAATTCTGCCATCGACCCATCTCACCAAATCAACTTGAAAAGATCTGTTCCTTTTTTATTTTTGTCATTGTTTTCTTCTTCTCGAAGTGTGGTTATGCTTCTTCCTCTGCCATTGTCACCATCCCCTGCTGCATAAAAAAGACAACAATGCTGAACATGTTTGTGGCCATTTTCTGCTGTGTAAAGCTGTAAAGTTTTCAACTTTTTCTCTCTTTGCTTCATTATCTGTATGCGTTAGCCTCTGAATGTGTCTTTTAGTGTCAGATTCAAAGTTGTGGTTTTATTTGCTCAATTTTGAAGATAAACTCATGAGATCTTGATGAGGTTCAGAACCAGCTTCATTGCAATCCTCTTCTCATTTCAATTCCTTCTCCCTCTTCCATTTTCAAGTTCTCACCTTTCAAATAATGTTGCCACAATCTCACCAAGGACCCTTGATGCAATTCTCCAAGGTTGTGCCTTCAAGGCATTTATAAGGCCCAAAACTGGGGTGCCCTATGATTCCCAAGCACCCAAGAACCTTCCTGGGGTTAGAGTCTCAGCAATGAGGCTTAGGAGTGGCAGCTTGAGGACAAGAGGGTTCAATGGCTACAAAGAGTTTCAGATCCCAATTGGGGTTCTTGAGCAGCCTTATGTTCAAAGGCTTGTATTGGTTTATCACAATTTGGGGAATTGGTCTGAAATTTTCTACCCTTTGCCTGGTTACACGTATCTAGCTCCTGTTTTGGGACTCTTGGCTTATAGTGGTGCCAATTTATCTGCTGTGGATTTGCCTGAATTGGATATAAGTGCCTCTGATAAGCCAATTTTGATTGGGTTTTCTGATGTGAAAAAAACACCCTATGCTTCTGTTGCAAAATGCGTGTACTTTGATTTACATGGTTCTGTGCAATTTGATATCTTGCTACCCGGGAATGTGTGTTCAACATTGCAACAAGGGCATTATTCTATTGTTGTGGAGGAGAGTAATAGCACTATTGCACCATCACCAGAACCAGCTGCTTTTGCTGCTGCCGTTGGGGGAGGACATCATGGGAGGAACATGTCAAAGGTTTGGATCCTTGCTGGAGCTTTGGTTGGTGGGATAATGGTGTTGGCAGTGTTGAGTTGGTTGGTTGTGAGAGTGAGGAGGACCAAGAGGAAGATGAGGATACAGCAGTTGGAGTGGCAAGCTGAGAGCAATGAGACATTGCAGATGGCATCAATTGGGGGAACAAAGGCACCATTGGCTGTTGGGACTAGGACAAGGCCAACCATTGAAAATGATTACATTCCTTAGGACTTTTTTTCAAGATTGTCATTTCCTTTTCTTTTTTGTTGGACCTAATTTTTGCCTGATTGGCATTATAATTCTTCTGTTCATAGTTGAGTTCAAATATGCATTTTTCTCATTGGTTGGCATTATAACTCATTTTCTGAAGTTCAGTTTGTTTCCTTGGTTTGGTTTCTGTTTTGTATGATTGCTTTGAATTTTCTCTGCTCAGCTTACATTATAGAGCCAAAAAAAAAAAAAGGAGGAAAAGTTCTATAGAATCATGGTGTCTTTTTTCCTTTTATCTATGATCTATTATGTCACCTGGGATTTGTGAATCCCATTATACTGATTCAGCTGTTAGTGGATTCATGAAAGCAAGAGAGTGCTCAGTTACTTTTGAGTAGTGTTATTTGTACACAAATTTTTTATATACCGTTGAGACAATTGGAGGAACCGCGTAGGTATAAATAATTGGGAGTTTTAACTGCGTAATTACACATTTTTAGAATTTGAATAGTGAACTTTGATGCCCTTAAAGATGGTAGGCGTTATTGGACAAGGGATAGATTCGATGCCTGCCCAATAATCTCTCTTCCTGCCAGTAGTTTAACCTTTCGACATGGATAATAAATGGATTCAATGCCTATCCGATAGTCTCTCTTCTTGCCGATAGTTGAGCACTTTCGTTGCCTTTTCAATAATCTCTCTTTCTGCTGCTAGTTAAACCTTTCTTCGTAGACAACAAACACATTTGATACCCATCCAATATTCTCTTTTTTTTGCTAGTAATCAAACCTTTCTATTATCAAAGTAATGAATTTTATGCAGTAATTTACTATGTGAGAATTAATCAATTTTGCGGGTAACATCTTTCGCGCAGAAAGATCACGTCTTTCGCGTAGAAAGATCATATACTTGCATGTTTTCTTAAGTTTGTAACTTAACGCAAATTGAGAAAGTGTAATCTTCAATACACCTTTTAATGTCTTTGGTTCAAGACTTAGCATGTTTCTTGCCTGTGGTTGTAGCTGATTTTTCGGTCCTATATAGTGCGTACAGGGGGTTTTTCACGTTTGTATGATTTAGGATGGTGTTTATTGTGTGATTAGGGGGCAGATGAGAAAAATCATGAAAATTTGGGCCAATCCAAAAATTGGAATTAGGGAATCCGATTTCAGAATTTTCTTTTTAAAAAAATAATAATAAAAGGTGGCGAGGCATGATGGGACAGGTTGAAATCGGACTAGCATAGAGAATTTATCCCATAAGGTAACTAAGAAAGCCCCTATCACTAAACCACCTTTGACTTAGGTTGTTTGTTGAGTTTTGACTGATTTTTGAGTTAACAAATAACTGAAACGAGATCACATAGAACATCTGTAAGATAAAGTTGGTTGACCCTAATTTATATTGCTACTGATCCAGTTATAGAAAGGTGGTGAAAGTAAATTGAAAATTACCTAGTGATCTTGATTTTCCCATCTCCTCCCTCTACCACTGAATTATACTTTGAGGTTAGCATTTATTTTCTGACTATGTAATATGAGTTTGAGATCTTTCTCCAACAGGATGAGCAACAACACCACTCGTTCCCTATTACTACATATTTTGTCTCCTTCTCAACTTTTCTTATTGCCAAGCATTGTCTGATTTCTTTTGATCATCGCATTGTGGTTCCATCAATTTTCTTCTTTAATTGTATCCCATTTCATTGGACCACTACGCGGAAGAGGCTCAAGAGCAATAACTAGATCTTACTGCTTTTGTAGAGTTGCCGCTATTAGAATATATGTTGGAATATTGAGATCGATTATCAAATAAGTCAGGTTCATGTGTACAAGTGACATGAAAAATAAATCTACCCATTATTACTGTCTTGTAAATAGGAAGGTAGAAATTAATATGTCAATTTTATTTCATACTAATGAGCTTTGACAGACACTCTGTACAAATAAATCTACCCATTATTCCCTACAAATATTTTTTTAGGGAATATTTATTTTCAATGATAACTATAAGGATAAGTAGTAAGTAGTAGGTAAATTGTAACCATAATGATAAAAGTAAAAATAATGTTGAACCCCAAAGCAGTTATTCTCTTGTATCATTTTTCTTGTATGTATATACGTAGAGGCTAATAAGCTCCGTAGTTTGTTTAAAACCAAGAAACCAACTATTTTTTCAAATCAGCATACAATTATGGCTAACTTTACAATTTGATTTTATTCCACAATAATTACAAGTTTTATATTTTCTCTCACCTCAATTATATCTTCTCGTATTTCTCGCTTGTTCACCACAATTATCTTTGTCCCTTAGAAGAAATACTTACATGCTCCAGAACTACATTCAATTCAATGCATGCTTCAGGAACATAATCATCCATTAATTATTATTATTTATATTTTTTAAAAAAAATAAGAATTAATGATTGATTATATTCTTGAAACATATATTAAATGTGTTTTATATCCAACTTCTTATCAATAAATGTCCTAACAAAAAAAAATGACTCGTTATTTTTTGGGTTTTGTTAAGAACATTTGTAAAGAAAAAAAAAATAGTACTTTTGATGCATTTAATCTATTGCGAATTTAAAAAACTTGTGTTTTCAATACAAAATTTCCTATTTTAATTCCTTAACAAATGCACTTGTTAGACAAAGCCTTGTTTTGTTAATATACTTAGTAGTATACAAATCATATTTAATCCCAATTTGAACACTTAAAGCTAAAACCTATCTATTTAGTCTTTTATCCTCCTGAACATGCCTATAAAATAATAGGATGGCAAAATGAGCTCGTTCTACAATTTTTTTGCAAGACAAACACAACTTTTGAACTCATTCAAATTTTTTAGTTTCGTTTAACTCGTGAACTGACGCGGGCTGAAGCAGAGCAGGGTGGGTTGGCTCGTGAGCTGAAATTAAATTAAAATAATAATAATAATAATAATAATAATAATAATAATAATAATAATAATAATAATAACATAAAATGGACCCCAAAAAAAGCATAAAATTGTGTTAATTTATTTTGGCTTTGTGGGAATGAGTTATTTTGTGGACATGAAGTTCTTTTATTTTAATATATGTGTGTAATTTCTGTTCATTAGTGTAGCGTGTGTATTTTTTTTAATCAAGTTGTATTTTTTTTATTTCTTTATTTTTGTTTCAGCTTGCGAGTCAATCCGCCAACTTAGGGCTAAATAAAATTCAGGATGAACATGAAATTTTGGTTCATGTAAAAAATAGCCCGCCTCGCCTCATTTATGTGCGAGTTAGCCTACCCTTCCCCTTTTGCCATCAATTTAAAATGATGATTTGGATTTCAAGTTTTAAGATTAAGTAGTGTATTAACTAATTATATTTAATTGCTTGAGACAACTAAATTTTTTTGCTATATAAACATTTCATGAGAGTAAAATATGATTTTTGTCTCTAAGAGCAGCTTCTCAATTTCGTTTCCAAACTTATAAAGTCATCAAAATTTTAATGTCCATCAAGTTAGTCCCACATAAACTTAACTTGATGTGTGTTTGATAATATTAGTTACAATTTTGATAATTTTAAAGTCTAAGAATAGAATTGATGAAAATCATCAACTTTAAGAACGAAAATAATATTTTACTTTTTTTGTTTTTTTTACAATAAATAAGTTTTTGTACAGGTTTAACATAATTGGTAATTGGAGAATTAGCTTCTAAATTCTCAAAATCGAACTTCTTCCTTTATACTTTGTCCAAAAAAAGTTTCCTTTTTCAACATCTATTGATAAGGAGGTGGATGTGGGAGGATGCAGAGGTGGCGGCGGTGCTATAAGGAAGCAGTGTAGAGCTGTCGAAATGATGTCAACCCAACCTACTTGGGACAAGTCAATTTTAAGTCAGACTCAATCGGATGAAGTTAATTTTTGAGTGACATTTTGATAGATCAGTTCTATCTTATGCAGGCTGTTGACTACATGTCTAGATCTATCTCGGGCCAATTTATCATCTTTGGTGACATAATACAAGAAAATGAAAGCACATTAAAAAAAGGCAATACATTCTTTCCGTTTTGGTCAGATTTTACTTGATGATTTTGCATCAAAGCTCTACCTATGAATCACTCATTTTCATAAATTCCTAACTAGTGAGTATTGGTCCGTAGGTTGTTTTATCTTTTATTTTTTTAAAAAAGGACCAATTAATGGTCCATTTGTACAGTTGCACGAGTGTGTATTCCAATTTTGGGCTTGCACGTCTTTGTTTACTTTGTTCTAGCTCACTCTTATGTGGGCCTTTGTTTATAGTTGGTTCTTTAGTGAGCCCATGACCTAAACAAAAAAAAAAAACAAACTCTTCAATTGGTGCATAGTACATCAAACTCTTGCTTGTTGTGTATAATCTAGGGTCTTCGGGGAATGCCAATTCGGACCAAGAAATTTCGGGTTGGGTTGGGTTTGGTTAATTTATTTCTAAAGTACAATTTGTTTTGTCTTGAACAAAATATGTAGTTGGCTAATTAAATTACAGAGGTTAACGAACTAGAAGTAACATAAGTTTTTGGAAAAATCGCACTTTAACACTTTAAAAGTTAACTATTAGAGTGAGAGAACCCAAATTTTTATAATATCTCTCTTTTAAGGTAATCTTTCAAATGTAGGATTCGTTACATTACTAACCCTTCAAAAGTAGACATTCCAACACTTGCACTTTGTGGCCCTTCGTGCAACAATACTTTACTCGATTATGGTTATTCCCTTTGTCAATGAGAACCCTCAACAAGTAACTCTCTCCACTTAGCCAATAAAAACACCATTTATAATGAGCAATAAATCCTTAAAAGAACCACATCAAAAAGTTAGCTTATACTCAGTTACGCCATCTCCATATTTATATAATCCTAAAATTTTCTCCAATTTTGGTAGGGCACATGCCCCTACCAACCAACACATAAATCTGTCCTTGTTGGCCCCAATTAACCCCTTCACAAAAAGTGCACATAATAGCTAAATGGTAGCAGTTGATTTTGGGCAAGATTATAGTAGTCAAATCATTGGTATTCAAAATCACGTAATTTCAATTAATTTAGCTTGACTTTATGTCAATTCATAAGAGATATAATTCTCATGAAATACTTGAACTTGAGATTTTTTTTTTCCGTTTGTTTCATGTTATATTTAAATATTTTTGGGAATGTTGATTTAAAATTGTTGTATATTTATTCAAGTTTTTATCACTTTTCATTCTCACTTTAAGAATTAGGAATATTTTATTCTCATGTCTTAAGAATTAAATTAATGTACAAAAATATTAATTTATTCTTATTATTATTTAATTAAGATTAATTTATTCTCATTATTATTTACTTTTTCTCTCCAATTTTTTTCATTTTGGTGCGTATCTTCTTGCGGTAACATTGTTTTCACTCATTTTATCTTTTTAGTGTTATGTTTAATTAATTTAGATGAGTTGAACAACATTTAAAAAATTAATTTCTAGCTTTATTATTTGATGCAAGTTAAAATTATTTTGCAAATTTATAATTGTTCATTTTTAATTTTTAGAAGTGAAGTTTGTATTTTAAAAAAATATAATAATAATAATATAATTAAAGGATATTTTGATAATTAACAAACATATTTTTAGGAATATGTTATATCAACCAAACATGCTTGTAATTTATTCTTAATTTTAAAAAAAATATATATATATATATATATATATATATATATATATATATATATTCTTTATGAAACAAACAAATTTTTCAAAATACCTGCAAATAACATTTTTAAGTATCACATTTCAAACAATGTGATTGCCAAGAATAAATTTTTGTACCTCAAAACTAACATCCCCTTGTATTAAAAGGAATTAGTCTCAAATCACTTAAACTAATTAATCAAGAGCATGAACATATATATATACAATCCACATTAAATCCTTACTTTTATTAGTTGAATTTACTTTTACTAATTTTCATGATGTCAACATTGTTTCTCATCTTCTCGGTCTTTCTATACACACATTCTTATGTAATAATGTGGAATATTATTATACAATCCACATGTATTTGGTTTGAATGTGTTTTGAATAGAAACAATAAGGTATGATGAGATTCACCTTTTTCTTTTGTTTCTTTTCAAAATATATATATTCGGATCAAATACATCCAAATTGTTCTAGATTTTTCATTATATTACAAACTTTGGGAAAATTATATAGAACCTAGCATTGTAGGATGTGCATGACTCTCATAATTAATTGTGACCTATTAGCTCCACACGTTCTTGTCCTGGGCCAAGATACCACATATCCATTCATTTTCCTTTTTAATTTTTTTTTTCATATACACCTCATAGTTCTAGGAATCCTATGCTATTCTCCTCTTCCTTCTAATAAGGAATAAGCTGTACATTCAATTCTTTGGCTTAATTTAGTTGCACGTGATATTTAAACATACCATTTGTATATATTGTTAGATATATAGATTAATTTCTATGTATTAATAATATAAAAAATTTTACATTGTCATATTATTTAATTATGTGTTATCATGTAAGTTAAATTTATTAAGTTAATATAAATATTTTTTATACCACGATGTATAAAAATTAATCTCATGGTGAAAACTTATGTCACATTTCGAATAAGAGGAAATTTTTCAATCCAACGTTTTGTTGCAATTCAATCATTTTGATTCTTGCATAGATGATAACAAATATAGGAATAAAGCCCACCTCTCTCTCTCTCTCTCTCTCTCTCTCTCTCTCTCTCTCTCTCTCTATATATATATATATATATATATTAAGAGAAAATGCTCTTTGAAATTAAGGAATCTAACTCGAGTGCGGACAGCCGGACACTCCCACACATCCATACTAGTCATATAAAACTTGGCAATCTCTCCGTCCACATTTTATATTCATTTTTTTAATAAAAATTTGTTTAAAATTAATTTTCATTTAAATAAATTAAAGAAACACTAAATATATTTTTTATTATTTTATTTTTGTTATCTCTCATATTCTCAATAACACTTTAATTACTATAACACTAACTACTCAATGTTAATTTTATCTACATATTTTATATTTTCTCTGTTTTAATATAAAAATTATTTTTTAAATTACGTATTTTTGTCAAAAATGATAATAACAAGTGGATGGAGGGATTAATAAGTATTTGGATTCTTACAACTTTGCCATACAAGAAACCATTGATTTTTTTAATGACGAGACTATAAATCAAATATACATGTTCAAGAACTAATATATGTACATATGGATGAGTATGAGTTACACATGCCTTGATATATTGTTCTACAATTTTGTACTATTTTCATATAGTATTTGTTTAAAATTGTTTATCTACCGTTTTAATTTTCAATACATCATGAATTTATTTTTTGATAAATATTATAAATTATTATGATATTTATCAAAAAATATCATTGTAGACACAACTTTTTAAAATTAAGACAAGGTTGGTCAAGGTAGTACGAGATTCGGTTCCTTAACTATTGGTCTCTAGTCCGTGTTGCTGGAGTTATTTAAATTCCTAGTAATAAGACTTTGATGCTAGTGGTTCAACTAAAAAAAAAATTATATTACAATACATAATTAAATATATTAGTAAACATGTAGCAAAATTTAATTCATATATCTACTATTATTATTATTATTATTATATAGCGAAATCACCTACATTAATTGCAATTCCATGTGTCACTATCAGAAAATTTTAGAATTTTTAAAAAAAAAACTTAAATTAATAATTTATTTACATTTACTAATTTATATATATATATATATATATATATATATATATATATCTATATATATTACCTGTAAAATAGACCTATCATAGGAAATATAATTATTTCATTTCATCTAAAAATATTTGATAGCTATGAGTTGCCTCTTATTTTTATCTTACACTTTATAGAGTCAACTCATAGATAATTTTTTTACGCATTTATCTATGATGAGGAGTTAGTACTATATCCAAAATCAGATTTATAAATAAATTTGCCTACTCATTTTTAGTGTATATCAAGGTTAAGTTTTTTTTTTTGTGTAAGTTAGAAGGAAAAAAATAAGTAAGGAAAGAAAGTAATTTGGTATTACGTATTTTAATTTTTTCTCTCACCATTATAAGACACTAAAATGTCTAATCATCATACTACTTTATATACATTGTATTTATATATATGTACTTGCATGTATATGTATATACATAGTATTTATATACTTTACATATACATGTACATGTACAAGAGTTTATATATATAAAAAAAAGTACACTTACAAGAGTCGATTCAAATTAACTTTGTTTTTAAAAAAATTAAAAATTGATTTGAATCAGACTTAAAAAAAAAATCCAGGTTATATGGGAGTCAATTTAAATCGACCCCTTTATAATGAAATTGGTTTATTTTGAGAATAACTTTTAAATTAGTTCATTTGAGGAATAAGTCAATTTCCATGTTTTATTTTGAGAATATTTCCCCTATCATAACTACAATTAGAGTTATCAATTTGAAGTATTAAATATATTTCTTTTTTTCCTGATCAATTTATTCCTTTATTATTTCCTTTTCTATTTTAAAAAAGTTTTACGCTCATTATAATATTAGAAAAATAATAGATATATAATGGATGCACAAACCAAAACTTAATTGAAAAGAAAGATTAAAATCAATGTCCATCACAATAATATTTTTAAAAAATTAACAATTTCAATATATTTTTAGAAATTATCACCTTCAATATATCATGGCGGGGAAGGTTATGTACCCTCACGTGGTTCTCTCTAACATTCATAGGGATCTTATTGATGTTGGTCGTGGAGAGGAACTAATGAATGTGGAGCCCTCTCGTGATCGTTTGGTTAGTTGGAAATGGCCATTGACCAGTTGAGTTAAGATTAATGTGGATGACAGCTCTCGTGTGGTAACTCAGATAATGCAAGATTTGGTGGCTTGGAGTTGAGATTGACTTGCTGGATATGTGGATAACCCTATTACTTCAAGGGCCATGGATTATCATATGTTTCAAGAAATTGTGCTTAAGATTACGGCTGGATTCGAAGAGACTGGGTCGTTGAGATCAAACATATTTCGAGGCAAGGCTGGCATTTGTGTTGATTGGCTTGCAAAGCAGAGATCTTTGAGTAGAAATATTTTTTCTTTGTTTCATGATCTCCCATTAGGTGTTGTTCCCCTCTTGCGTGAGGACTATCACGATTCTTTCTTTTTTAGGCATTAGCCTTTACTTTATGCATTATTAAAAAAAAAAAATAGATATCACATATATGTATAACGTTTTGGTATAATTTATTTTCTTTAAGTTTAATTTTTTTAGTTCCTATTATTAACTCTTAAGTTATAATTAAAATGTTACTTAAAATTAATAATTTCAACGAATAATATTTGTTTTTATTTTTCTTTTCTTTTCTTTATTTAGTCTAAACCACATGTATCCTCTTAAGAAAAGAAATCGTACTCAAATTAACTGGATATGACCCACAGAAAAGCTCTCCCTTTCAATGTGTCTTTACTTTTTTATAATGTAATACAAATATCATTACATATCTAAAAAAGAAATTTGTTACTTTTTAATATCTTTCTCGTTTACAAATAAAACTTATAATCGTTCTTTAAGCTAATCAATCAAATATTATGAAAGTAAAAAAGATATATCCCTAAAGTAAATTTTATTAGTTTGGAAAATAAAAAATGTATTAGATATAAAATTGTAAATATAATTAGAATTGGAATTGACTTAAAATCTTAAATTTTATGTAAAGAAGTAGATTATGAATTGTAATTTTGAACTTTATTTTATTTTTATTTAAATTTATATTTAAAATTTTACATTCCTAACAGTATAAATAAAATATTCTTTTTTTACAATATTAATATTTTTATTATATTTTTTGGAAATATATTTATTTCTAAAATAGTAAATATAAATTTTAAAAGTTATATATCATAATTTTTTATATTGATACAAAATTTAATAGATATGATTCTTAGCAAATAAACGAGAAAGAGAAAATAACCATAGTTGTTAGGGTTTGAGATAATTTAATTAGTTTTAAAATTGATAATCATTAGTGTATGAGGTAAGAAGTAAAAAAAAGCTCACCTTAGTTATTTTTCAATTTTATAAAATTGGTTTGGCGATGTTATGTTAAACACAAAAATTAAATTTGAGAGATCGAATTGTAATTTTGAACTTCAGTTTCATGTTCAATTGTGGGAGGTTAAATGTACACTAATTAAAATTGTAATGTGATGTTTTATTTGTGTTACTACACTCTCTTGAACGCCTTTTATTATTTAAATAATTGTAATAATTTAATTATAAAAATAAATTATTAGTGTTTTAAAATATTCAAATTATTAATAATTCTAATCAATTCTAAAATTATCTTTTGTTTTTTGATGTTATCTGGTTCGACGAGGTTCCCGCTGCTATTCGCTTCTTTCTTTGGGATGATTTAATGGTGTCATTTGGAGGGTTTTAGTTTTTCTTTGTTACTTTTGGGCGTTTGCCCCATCTACCTATCCAAAAAAAATAATTCTAACTTATACTCACATGTACTTTACTCTAATTTTTTGTTATTATATAAGAATTATACTTTTAAAACGTCCTTTATCATGTTTATATACTTAATTATTTCCTTTGTTCTTTAATATTAATCATTTTCACTTTTTTAGGTTCATTTATAATTCAATGTATCTATACATATTTGTGTATGAAAATATTGAATTATGAATGAACCTAAAAGGTAAAAAAAAAAAACCTAGCATTAATGAACAGAAGGAGTAAAATGTATGAGTGTTGAATACAAAATTTTCATTTAATAGACTTATTGTCTAAATTTTTAATTAGTTAAAATTTTAATAAAGTTATTTTATAAAAATTTCATTTAACAGACTAATTTTCATTAAAATTCCATAAGGGATACCAAGCCGCTTACCACTTGGACCAACTCCCGTTGGTTTTACCATCTCTCATTTAACAATAAAGAAACTAACATCTCATATATGACCGACATCTTAGCGAAGATTACTCCCAACAATATTTTTCAATACACATGTTTATGAAACTCGAGTTCATTGCATCGAGGAGCATATCATAATGGCTAAACATTTATATCAAATATATTGTATCTATATTTTGATATGTAACTGATCGTGTAATTAATAGTTATTTATTTTTAAAAATAAGATTACTTCAAATACTTTAAACCAATATAAAAAAATATACGATAAATACTGAAAATATTATATATATATATATATATGTATATTTTTTTATGTTTATAATTTTTATACTTTTATTTTACCAATTTAGTGTTAAAAAATAAAAGAAACAAATCTTTAGTCGATTCCCTATAGTAATGAATGTCTATATGGGCCGGGTTTCCAATCAAAAGAGAATTGTTTTGGTAGGTTGGTTGGGGCAAAGACAAGAATGGGGTACCATGTGATGGTATAACATTAATACATACCAGATTTGAAACAAAAATGTGAGCAAGTTTATTACAGAAAATGAATAACAGCGGTCATTATAAGCTGTCAAAATTAATATCAGCATAATGATAAAAATAATTTTGTTTTCCATATAACTCTTCTTTCAATATGATACATTGTGATTTGATTTTTTTTTTTACTTAAAAAATTATAACGGTCGCAATGAGATTTGAACTTAGACCAAATCTAATGGCTTTGAAATTTGATACGCTAAGCATCAAGGTTGTCAAACTTGAGAGTTTAAGTATACTCGTGAAGGCTCAGCAAACTTGAATCGTAAACTCGACTCGTAAACTCATAAGAGTTTACATATGTAAAAAATATATGTTATAGGCAATATAATTAGGAACTAAACATAATTAAATTTTGTATCCATAATTGACATTGTATAATGTTAACTTTAAAATAAAATAAATGAAAAAAACATATCACAAAATATACCTTGATTTAGTTATGTCATACTTTATTCTGTACATGTATTATACTTTATAGTTTGATAAAACATAGCTCAATTATGATTTGTGTAGTGAAATCGTAAACTCGTAAGAGTTTACGAGTTAACTCGAGAGTTTAATAACCATGCTAAGCACGCGTTAGGAAATATCTTGATTTTTTTTTTTAAATTTATTTGAAGGTTGTTTGAAGATTTTCTATATTGCTGCTGGTGGTTGTAAATGATTGAGAAATTATTATATGCTCCTAAATTGTTACGTAAAATTGTGCTCGCTCTACTGAATATATATCATTTTAGTGTAGTTAGTGATGAGTTCTACCATTAATTTACACATTTACATGTGACATGGCATGTAATAAGGGGGACAATATTCATTTTGGTCCCTAAAAGTGTAATATTGAGTTATCTTAGTCTCTGAAATTTAAAACATGATTTTCTAATCTTCGAAACTGTAAGTCAGAGGAAAAATTAGTCTTTCGATTCATTATCATTACTACGTTGTAACATTTTTGCTGATTTATCATATTAAATGAGAATGAAGTCATGATATTAACTGAAATTTACAATCCTAAACGTTGCCACATTTCAACCTCAAAGGTCTCGTGTGGTTCACGAAAATCTGCCAGCATTCCCAGAAATCTGAGCTTAGGAATGACAAATTCTTGCGTTTAGTTCGCGGAATGAAAAAACATTCCCGAGAAAGTCATATTCCCAAAAATCCAAAAACACTCACTTTTCCCAATTTTTTAATCCCACCTTTCCCATGGGATTCTAACATTCCCATGGGAAATGAATGTTGCTAAAAATATTTATTTACTAACTTACCTTCAATTAAAATAAAAAACCCAATTTTACCCTTTCAAAACTTAACTTAGTCATCATTAACGTCTCCCATTTTAGATCTGACATTGCCCTGTTCGCCTCCCTCTGTCCACAATCGCACCAACAACGTCTGCCACTGCATCGCAACAACAACAGGCGGCCGGTGACACACATTTGATCTGTTCTTTTTTTTTTGTTGCTATTTTCAAACATTTTGCATGAAATTTGAGTAATTACATGTAGCATGAAAAATAAGGAAAATTATATATTTATTTCTAGTTACTAAAAAGTTAAGAAAATAAATAATTTTATAGGTAGTTGAGAAAACATTTAATTATATGTAAATTATATTTAAATATGAATTTAATGTGTGTAATGATCAATTTTTATTTTACTTAGTTAGGGGCATGGTTATCAAACTCGCGAGTTTAAGTAAACTCGTGGAGCCTCCGTAAACTCGGATCGTAAATTAGGATCGTAAACTCGTACGAGTTTACCTATTATTAAAAAAATATTAAAAAAATATTTTAAAAAATTATTATGCTACAAAAATATATTTAATAAAACTTGAAATTCATAAATACATTTATATCCATAACAAAGCATAAATAAAGATGAAACATATGAGTTCTAAGTTCAATTCATACATAATATATATAACATAATACATAGTATTGACTACTGAACATCACAAGAAGCGAATTTGTGACGATTATGTCTTCAATATAGAACACTAAAGCACAAATAGCAATGCAGAGGTCACGTACCCTAGTGGGAAAGATCCCTGAGCAAAGGATGAAATACATACGACGGATTAGTGACGGAGTACAAGCAACGACGGAGCACAACGGAGCACGATTGTAGGCGCAACTGTAAATGATAACCCTAAAATACTTAAATGACCTAAATCTAAAAACTCATAGTTATGGAAAATAATATCAAACTTGTTTTGTTTCTAAAAAAAAATAAAAAAATTAAAAATCTGCCTGTGTGGTAAACTCGTAAAATCAGGAGTAAACTCGCGATTTTATGCGAGTTTACCTGAGTTTACCCGATTTTACCCAGAAACGAGTTTACATGCGAGTTAGCTCGATTTTACAACCTAAACTCGTAAAATCGTACCATTTTACGTGTTAAATCGCGATTTTAATAACTATGGTTAGGGCTATTTTTAGAAAAACAAAAAATATTTTAAGGAATGCTAGTGTTAACCGAACACAGGAACAATTCATTCACACACATCTTCTACAAGATTCTCAAGAATTTAATCTATGAACCAAACATATTTAAATAGCATCCTGAGAATGTTACATCTCATTTACAATCTTGTTTTTGTCTTGTCATAATCTCATTTAAGATGACAAATCAACGAAAAATATAAATGATAATGAACATAATGACTAACATAACTTATGACTTACAATTTTAGAATTAAAAAAATAAATTTTTGAATATTTTATATACCAAAATGACTTTTGCTTCGACGATGAAAATAAGCATTAACCCATGTCAGCACATTCAATATTTTCTTGTAAATGACCGAGTAAATGGTTGGATATAGATCATAAGAAAGGGATATTTTGATTTGATTTTGATTTGGTTATTTGTTTATATGGTATATGCTATTGTTATGTATATATTTTAATTAAGTAATAATACTATATACATATGTGTGTGTAAGCGTGAAGCATGCGGGTGATTGGTTTCAATCTAAATGCTCATGAGATCTGGTGACAGAAAACTAAATAGTGACCCACACATTGGTCATTGGGTAGCCTCTATTTTTTCCTTTGATTTCTTCTTTCCTTAATTATTGATTGAAGCAAATAATAATCCATTATTGGAGCGTGCATGATTACTATGCACTAAAAGTGTACAATCTTTGTGTATGGTGATTAAACCAAATCCTATCACATCAACAGGTGCATGATTTTTTTCCCCTCTCTCTTTAGCATTTTTAATTAGAGTTTAATTATTATATTCAATCAAATATGGTAACATTAGCAAAACTATTTAACTTTTATCACCTACTACTTCAACAATCATGCATATGACAAGATTTAACTGGATTATCTTTGTAAAATCAATGCATAACAATTTATTTTAGGTTTTGGTTAAACTATTGACATTCAGACCTTATCACTAAGAACTCGGCTAATCGACCTGACTGGAGACCCTCTTATAGAGGGTAGGGATCTTTGAGAGATAAGTCACACCACCACCTCGACCAACTTCACGTTGGTAGCGCATAACAATTATACTCTTTTGGTCATACACCCTTTTACCAACACAAAGATTGGTTGAGTGATAGGGAAGCTCATCACTTTCTTAAAAGAAGAATCTCGTGTTGGAGACATGGTAAAAAAGAAAACTTGCAGCAACATTACCGGTAGTAAAGGTTGAATAACAATGCAAATAACAGAAGTTATATACCTTTTAGCTCATAAATTAAGTCACCAAGTGAAGGTGAAGGTGGAAGTAGAGGTCTCTTTTGATTTGAATATGTGAAGAGCATTCTTTGCATATTTGAATACCCTTTATCATTCAATCTCTCTAATACACATTTGATTAGAGAGAAATTTTATATTGCCTTTTATGAAACCAAAAAGGGTATCCAAAGTGATAAACTTGTTTTCACTTGTTTGTGTTTTAAGAAGGAAAACATAGGTACTATATATATATATATATATATATATATATATATATATATATATATATCAACACAGAAGCCAACAAAACAGCAATAAAAACACAAACCCAGATGAGGGACATAGAGACACCTCTTTAAAGCCTATGCCTTTTTTTTTTTTTNNTTTTTTTTTTTTACTACTCAGAGCTTCAGAAAGTGGCCCTCAATCATTTTTTGTAGTTATGCAAAAATAAAAATAAAAATCCCTTTTCTCCTCCTTTTTTCTCTCTTTGTATTTTTCAAGCACATATAGGTTAGGTGATTCTTTTTCATTTTTCTTTCTTATAATTTTTCATAACAGGACTTTTTTTGAACCACAACCAAATTCTCAAACTATCTTTCTCCCTCTGTTGCCTTTGGAATTCTCTCCTCTTGTGGAATTCATGTCTGGTTTGTACAATCAGATTCCATCACCTGCATCTCAAAGGGCCAATTCACCAAACATAAACATCAGAGGCAATTTTGATGTTGATAGGTATGTTATGTTCTGTATCAGATGATTATTCTTATGCTACTTATTGTGAAACTTCTTGTTTATAAATATGTACTGAATTCAATTAATTCAATTAATTTTATTAATTTCTGGGGTATTGTGTTCTTATTTTCTAGTCAGTACTTAGCTGAGTTGTTAGCAGAACACCAGAAGCTTGGTCCTTTCATGCAAGTGTTACCCTTCTGTAGCAGACTCCTCAATCAAGGTTGGTTTATTCACTCGTGCATGTTTGGTAACTGCTTCTTTCTGGAAAATAATCGCTTATTTTTTTCAAAAGTTGTCTCAGGAAGGTTTTGGTTATAAGCTGTTTTGAACGCAAAATAAGCTAATCCAGAACACGAATGTATTCGGAAGTTTCTGTAACTATGCCTTGCCATTACATGAACTCAGTTTTCTGGTTTAGTTGGAATAGTTCCTCAATTTTCTTTGTCTTGAGGGTTAAAATCTTGTTTAAAATGCAATTCATTCTAAATTTCGGACCCTCTCGCCGGCCTGAATTATTGTATGATTTCATTTTAGTTTACTGGTTCAAGGCTTGACTTAATCATACTTAATAAATGCTTAAGGAAAAGAATTAGTAGCAGTACCTCATTAGTCATTATTATTTTAATTCTATATTTCCATTCCTTTCAAACAATTGCAAATGAGATTCAAATATTGATTGTAGACAGCATCCTTTCACTTTATGGCATGAAATGGATGCGTGTATGTGTCTGCTACTACTCTTCCTATTCACAATTTACAACTTCTATGAAAGTATCATCATCATTATTTATTTTCTTTGATTTTGTATTTTTTTTTTTTTTAATACAAGTTCTTATGTTCAGCATTTCCTTATTATTATTATTATTATCAGAGATTTTGAGGGTTTCTGGAAAGAATGGAATGTTGCAGAACCAAGGGCTTAGTGACATTGAGAGAATGCAATTTTTGAGCCCTGGCCATATGGTTTCTCCAGACGTAACACCAAACTTCACTGGCTGGAACAGCCTGTCACATGATGTCAGTATCTCTCAGTTTTTTGTTCATTTCAATGTAAAATTATTTACCACTCCTCAATATCGAGCTCCTACTTTTCTTGTACACTGACTTTCCCCAAGGTTAGGTGATAGTACACACGGCACCACTTGACTTGTCATTGACTTTGTGGGATACTCAGTGTCATGTTTACGGTGTACATAGGTGCATAGTGTAATTTGCAAGTTGCAAGGGTGCGCAATGTCATATCACCTGAATCTCATAGGAGATTAGTGTATGACTTTTGCAAATCATGCTTGTTAGTGTGTAATATCGCCCTAACCTTAGGGGATATCAATACAATTTAACCCTAAATTTGTAAATCATTTATGTAACTTTTGTTTAAAGATATCTGATTTTTAGCACATCAAGTTCAGGTATTTGATTTCTTAGAATCGTTCTTCGCCATATTCTGTTTAGGGTGGGCATAAATATTGTCTCTACTTGTGAACTTTGTATGTGTTGCTTTGAGCTGGGTTTTATAAAACAAAAAGGGATCGTTTTGATTGCCTTTTAACTCGTTTGGATTGACTTATAATAAAAGTACTTTTTGGTAAAAAAAAATTTTAGTAAAACTTTTTTTTAATTAAACATATAAAAGACATTTTAAGTTGTATCCAAATATTCTTAACATTATAAAAGTTTTTTTTTTATTATAAAAAAATACTTAAAAAAAAAAAGCTAATCCAAACAAAGCCTTTTGTTTGTAAAAAAAGTACTTTTATAGTTCTAAGAGTGTTTGGATACAATTTAAAGGTGTTTTTTTTTATAACAAAGTTCTACTAAAATGATGCTTCTATTATAAGCCAATCCAAACGAGCCTAAAGTAGCTGCAACTTGCTTCCTCTTCTATTTCAATTCTTCACACTGATTGGTTAAGTTCTTATCACGCATCATTCAGAGGTTAGCTGGAGTACAAGGAGGCCTAAACATGGATTGGCAAACAGCACCAGCTTCTCCAACTTCTCACGTTGTGAAGAAGATTTTGCGCTTGGATATTCCCAAGGATAGCTATCCAAATGTAAGACATGTAAACACATTTTCATTGTAATTTTTTTTTTTTGTCATAAGCTATGAAAATGTATGCATTTTCTTATAAGTGTAACATCCCAAGCTTTGAAAATTTATGCATTTTCTTATAATAATGTTATGGTGTAGCATTCCATTGACCTTTGAGTTACTGAGTGGCAAAGGACCATCTCTCCCAAACGCTTAAGCTGTTGAGTAGAGGCAATTGCATGATTTTATATCTTAACACTGAGGGTAATTTGATTTTCAGTTTAATTTCGTCGGCCGTCTTCTTGGCCCTAGGGGCAATTCGCTAAAGAGAGTGGAGGCCACCACAGGTTGCCGTGTATTTATCAGAGGAAAAGGTTCAATTAAGGACCTAGACAAGGTATCATCTCGTCTCTTTATCTTATTGGATTATGCACCAACTCAATAGAGCCTGTTTATGTGTTAGTCGTTTTAAGTTTAACAAAAATTTCCTAGTTTCTCATTTCAATTCGTTGGCTATTGTTGGAGTGAATGTTTGTTTTGCTTTGAAAAGTTATACACGTGCTTCACTTTAGTCCTTAGAATAAAAAAATTAAGATATTTCAGGGATTAAAGTGAAGCACGCACACAATGTTAGGAACCAAAATGAACAATCACTAGCAATTGTTGTTGCTTTCACATCGCATGTTGTTTGTAACTGTTAACTTTGCTATACCTTTTTTCTTTCTTCACTCTAATAAAGGAAGAGTTGTTAAGGGGAAGGCCAGGGTATGAGCACCTGAATGAACCACTACACATTTTAATTGAAGCTGAACTACCAGCCAATGTTGTTGATGTGAGGTTGAGGCAAGCACAGGAAATCATAGAAGAGCTACTGAAACCAGTGGTATTATCTCTTTCTAACCCTGCTGAATATATACTTCAGAATATTCTCCCCACTTGTATAACATGGTCCATTATGCTAATGAGATTCTTTAACACAACCCCCCTCCCTTTTTTTTCTTGTAACATGGTCCATTCTGCATCTGTTACTAGTTTCCTGCGTAGAAAGGGGATTCTCCACTTTGTGTCCTGATTTAAAAATCTTTTGAAACTTCAAATATTTACCTAACTATTAGTAAAAAGTTAGGAGAAAATGGAGAGGGTGAATCTTGATGCACCAGTAAGGTTCCTGCATTACCGAAAGCCTCGTACATTGAGCCGCTATTTTTCATGCCAAGTCATTTCATATGCTGCACTAGTGAGACAGGGTGCCAAGGAACATGGTGGGTTAGGGGAGTAGAGTAGGAGTGGCATTCAGCGATAAAGGGGCAACCCAATGCACGAGGCTACCACTCAGTGTGGTCTGAGGATAGTAGATGTAGGAAGCTTTGCCGCACAAAAACATAGAGATTGTTTTTAATATTTGAATCCATAACCTCTAGCTAAGGTAGTAATCTTATCGTTGTGTTAATGATTACTCTCTAAGAGTGGCATTCAATAGAATTTGAAAAAACAATTAAGAGAATTAAAGTGATTTCATATGTTTTAGTCATGTGCAACTCAGGTGCCATTAAAGATAAGGACCGCCGACGTAATGACTTTTAAACAATTAAGGGAGATAGGTACAATTTTAAAATCTAAGAGAGCATATGTATTTTTCATAGACATTAGGGAAGGTCAATGCAATTTTGCCTAATTTCTTTTGAGTTGTGTTATATATACTAATTTTGTGTGGTACATCGTTTCGACACACACCCCATGTACCATTTGATGAGATTCTAACGAGACTCATACTCTCTAATAAAATCTCATTCAATGATAAATGAGGTGTAAGTAGACACGGTATTTCACACTCAGTGAGTACAATTAACCTTTCTCATTTCTTTTGAACTAAAATTCCATCGTTGCTTGTAAGTCTCAACAGCAAAATACTATAACATTTACAGGAAGTTATTGTGTTGTTATAGATATGTTTCTAATCCTCCTCCATTTTTTCATGTGAAGGATGAGTCACAGGACTTTTACAAGAGACAACAGCTAAGAGAACTTGCAATGCTCAATTCCAATTTCAGAGAAGAGAGCCCTCAACTGAGTGGTAGTGTCTCTCCATTCACCTCTAATGAAATGAAAAGGGCCAAAACTGATCAATAAAGGAAGTTGCTTTGCTTACTTTTGTAACTGAATTCTGTGTATAGATATGCAATGACAAGGCCTAAAATATGTGGTTCTGACTTGAAGGACAAAAAAAAGTTTGGAGAAACATATATTCATTATTTGTGACAATCTATTTCATTATGAGACTAGGAGAAATGGCACAAGACTTATTGAAATATGTTTTGGCCTGTTTATTAGTCGAGTTGTGTTATTTGAACATAATTTTTTTAAACCGATCATTTCAACATAAGGTGAATCATATATAAATAAGTGTGGTTTTCAGATAAATTATTTGTACATGATTTTTTTTTATTTCAAATTGGGTGTGTAAAACATATGTTCGAAAAACATTTATGTTAGTAATCAAATGTGTAATGTTCATGAATATATATCACCTGGGATTTATAAATTGTTTATTGATAGTGTTGAAAAGATGTGTTTCATACCACTTTCTTCAGACAAAATTATGCTTGAAGAGCTATCAAGTAAAAGAATTATTATGGGAGTTGTACTTTTCATGAAATCCCTTTTGGAGCACAAGGACACATCTCAGAGAAATAGATTCTCAGTCACTCGTAAGGAGTGTTTGCTAGTCTGGTTCAGGAAGGGGAGAAAGTTTTGAGATGCATAATTATAATTTTTACATATCAAAATCATAATTAAATATTTTAAAATTTTTTATTTTTTTCATAAATCTAACTCACAAACACACTCTTAGGGTAAAAATTCTATCTTACTCTACACTATTAGATGTATTTTACATCTGTATTGAGTCATGATTTTAATGTGCAACCTCTAATAAAATAGAATAAAATAAAATCTTTGCTCTAAGAATACCTAAAAAATTTTGCTTATAAAAATACTTAGTTATTCATTGAATATCTAATAAAATTGTGCTTTAATCACAATATAAAGTGACATTTTAACTTCCTATAACATAAGAATTTACCATTAATTATTAATTATCACCTGGACACACATACACCTGACGCTTTATTAGCGCCTTATAATTTTTCCGTATCTTAAGGGTAATGTCCAATGGTGGGGACATGGAAGTTAATGTAGATGTGGATGTTGTTGACAGTGACTCAATTCGTACAAGCTAATCTTTTGTTTTGACTACTTAATGATTGTATCTCTAAAGTGGGGGTAATCATGACCTTAATTAGTCATCACAAGCTCGTCCATGATCCCTTTACTAGGCCTTATTTACCATGATGATGAACTTGTTTTTTCTTAGTGGAAATAAAGATGAGCCTTAAAGAGTGTGTGTGTATATATATGCTTCATAAATTACAAGATTCTAAGGTAGGGAGATCTATCATCATTGTAATATTCTTTTAGTAGTGATTGGCATAGATAGCTGTGTTTGAATAAGTTATTTTAAATTTAAAATAGTTATAGTTAAAAGTTTTCTAAGATAGGTTTAAAACATTAAACAATTATGACCTTAAAAAAAAAGCTATTAACAGACATGTTGTGTAAATGTCAAAATAAGTTGTTATATTTTTATGTCTAAATAACTTATAATAATTTTGTCTTCAACTGTCGTTGCAACCAAGTAAGAAATGTCTAAGAATAGGAATGGCCTAGCACATTGACTTAAATATCATTCAACTTAGTTATTAACTTATTATTTTCACATAAATATATAACCACATTAAACAATTATATGTTTTTTTTTTACGAGAAAAGAATAATTCCATTCACAAAACAGTTTAACGACACTTATAAATTATAAATAATTCACAATATCTAACATTTACAGTAGTTAAAAATTCGTTTTAAAACTTAAAAGCAATAGATTTTACACTTTTAGTACCGTAAAATGTTTTGAATGTTACTCAAAAGCTAGTTGAGTAAAAGTCACACGTTTTATGCTTTAAAACAGGAAAAGCCTTAAAAGCTCATGTTTGATCATAAAAGAATAAATTTTATGCATACAACCCAAATCAACTACAAAGGGTGAATGTCCTACTTAATCCCTAAACTTTTCACCGGTGCCCATATTGATCCCTTAACTAATAGAAGTCCCCAGTTAGTCCTTGGACGCTCCAAATTCGTTCCTAAACATTTCAAATGTTACCCTTGTTAGCATTTGAACATTTCAGACAGAAAAACTAACAAGGGTAACATTTGAAATGTTCAAAGGCCAATTGGGTTTTTTTTGTTGAATGACCAATTCGAGCATTGGAGAAAAGTTTAGGGACCAATTATGACATTACCCCAACTACAAAAATGGGACTTCAATTATGTTTTTCTGACTTATGAATTGGGCCAAAATTTTAGTAGCAACCCAATCAAAATAGACTTTATTTAGTGGTCATAAAAAAAAATAATCACCAGAAAAATAATAATAATAATAACAACACCATTAGAAACATGCTAATTACCCTGGAATATACATCTGTTGATAATACCGTCTGAAATAACAAAAAAAATTGATGGTAATGGCTTTTAGGATGAATCGGAACAATTTGGGCCACAATTATCGTCAGTAAAAACATCTAACGGAAACATCGTCAGTAACCTTTGGGGCCAAATGGCGCGTAGTTAGGCAAACGTTTTACAATCAGAAGTTACTAACAGTAAAACAAAGAAATAAATATTAAAATAAAAGCATTTATTATACTAAAATTTACTATTAGAGTATTCTGACGATAGTTGTAACATCCCGATTTTTCCTTAGGGAAATAATCGTAATCATAAATATTTAATTAATTTTCTAATCATGATTAGGGAATTAAAATGGAAAACTAATAGGTAGAATATCCCTAGGAAATAAGACGTGTCGCGGCAGGAAGTTCGGCAGACAACCGAACAGTCGTTGTTCGCCGGCAAAATTTTCTGACGCGCAAAAGGTGTCTGTGAAAATAATCTCCCGGAGAAAAATTCACAAAACACCTTTAAATATTAATACCCTTAGGTAGAGGGGAATTACAGGATCGCGACGGTACAAACGGAATATTTTTCGGACGACCGTGCGCGACGCACCGACACTGCGAGCGATAAAACACGAGCGAACCGGGACCGGGAGAAAATGAAATTTCAGCAACTGGAGCTGAAAGGCTGCACGGTGAGAGCTGGGAATTTTTGGGCCAAAAAGAAATTAATTTCCCAAAATGTGCTTCTAAAGTCCCATCACCATACCTTTCTTACTTACTTCACCAACTCACATCATAACCTATACCCATGCCCATACCTCCTACTATTCATCACCTTTTTCTTATTCTAAAAATCAACTAATTTCCCTCACAATCTGCACTCCAAAACCGAGCTCCCTTCCCCCAAATTTACAAGAGAGATTTCATCTTTCATATTCTTCAAACACACACACCAAGCCAAGCTCCAAGAACACCCAACATCAAGCTTCAAGCCAAGCATTCTTGCCACCCTCTTCTACCTCCCAAGAACCGAAGTACAGCCCCATAGTCTCCTCATTATAGTTGCATTTTCTTCCTTCTAAAACCAAGAAGGACAACCTCTTTCCCCTTCACCTTGTTCGAAGCTCTTTACCTTGGAGAAAGGAGGAGTTCAAGCTTTGGAAGACAACAAGGTTTGTAGGACTTCACTCAAAACTCTCCTCACCACCACCAAGTTTTCTACAGGTGGGTAACTATGCATAAATCACCTTCCTTGGTGATCTATATGTGGTTATGTTGAGCATGTGATATAATGCATTTGTTGTCAAAGATTTATTGAGAATAAATATTCTGTTACATGTTGTTTGTATTTCATGTGTTTTATGATTTATGAATGTTCTTGTTGATGCTGTGTATCGTTGGGTTATGTGGGGCTTTGAGATGATTGTGAGAACACGTGAGAAAATGAGAGAAAACCAGCCACAGAGAGTAAGCGCCGAACGGGTTCCGTGGAGGATCCCTGGAGAGCAGAGAGGGTTACGTGAAGTTGCTAAGTGGTACCAAGAATGGTGCTGAGTGGGGTTCCGCGGAGGAACCTGGAGTGCTGAGTAGGTCATGTGAAGAGTGTTGAGTGGGCACCAAGAATGGTGTTGAGTGGGGTTCCGCGGAGGTCCCCTAGAGTTGTAGAAGAGATCTCCCCAAGCTGTTGAGTGGAGTCTAGAGTTGCTGAGTGAGCACCAGCAGTTTGCTGATGGGTTCCACGGAGGATCCCTGGAGTGCAGTGCTGAGTAGGTTCCGCGTAGGACCCCTGGAGTGCTGAGAGGGTTAAGTAGAGAGTGCTGAGTGGGTTCCGCGGAGGATCCCCGGAGTGCGGCGCTGAGTGGGTTCCGCGAAGGACCCCTGGAGTGCTGGGAGAGTGGGTTCTGCGGAGGATCCCTGGAATGTTGAGAGGGTTACGTGAAGAGTTCGGAGTGTTTTCCGCGGAGGTTCATGCATTATTATTATTTAAAGTAATATGTATGACTGAAATATGTGAACTATGTGATAAAGTATGTTCATGCATTATGATTATTTAAAGTAATATGTTAGCATGCCATGCATCATGATAAGGTACATTCAGAGGATTAGAAGTTAATCAAGTAATGAGTAAAGATTATAATGGAAATGAACCTTAGGGAACAAGTCATGTCATATTATGTGCGGAAGAAGAGAAGAAAGAAGAAATGTTATGAGAAAGTTAAGATGAGAATATAAAGAAATGCTATGAGAAAGATAAGATGATAATATGCTGAAATGATATGAGAACGAAAGAAAAGAGGAAAGAATATGAGAAACAGAAAGAAAAGATCATATGCTAAAAGAATATGAGAAAGGGAAAGAAAAGTTGATGTGCTGTCGGTAGGTAGCTGGCAGCGGGTTCACTCTTCTGTCGGTAGGTGGTTGGCAGGAGAGATGAACCAATTAGCACAACCCTCCTGTCAGTAGGTAACTGGCAGGATGCGGGGTCACTTCCCTATCTGCAGGTGGATGGCAGGGAAGGGGACGATGGTTGTTGTCGGTAGGTAGCTGGCAACGGATTCACAGAGATGAATCAAATATGATTATGCTGATAAGTGTTGTTGGTAGGTAGCTGGCAACGGATTCACAGAGATGAATCAAATAAAGAAAAGAAGATGAAAGTCTGAAAGCAAGAGAAAAGCATGAAAGAGTAAAGTATAAAAGAAGGAAAGAATTATAGTATGTGATATATGCTTGAATGTATGTATGTATGCAATGTATGTGATAAGGTATGTATGGAAGTATGAACAAATAAGAAGATGAGTAAATAAGTAAGAAGATAAATGAATACGAAGAAGATAAGTAAATATGATGTAAGTACCGTCAAGAGAATGCTCGAGACGGCTAGGTATGTATAAGCGAAGGAAAGTAACAAGCACGAGAACTTAGTAAGAAAGACTAGTTCCCCCCTATCACCTAGTAATATAGATAAAGCCGTTCAGGACCTTAGGCCAGATCATAATCAGTAGGGATGTTAGTATGCATGTTCACTTAGAAACACCTGAGCGGCGGAATCATAATTGAGTAGAAAAATAAAGAACGAACCCCAAAGTTACCCACTGAGGACCCAAGGTTCTCACCCCCCCCCACTCCTTTATGGTTCTAGGATAGCATGACATGTACGCCGAGACGGAGCCGGTATCGGAAGACATGTAGAGGTATGGACGTCAGAGGATTCCGAGGAAGCGACGGACGAAGACTTCTGTTTTATGTTTTAGATTAGCTTAAGGGAGTAGGTGCTCCCTTAGCTCATATGGAAATGTATTACGACTTGTATACTTGATTTTGTAATTATGTATTATTATTATTATTTGGCTGTGCAACTGTGTGATGGACCGAATACTTGTATGTTTATGTCTTTTTCTTGTAAGATCTCTAACACTGCCACCTTGTTGTTAATTATTGCTTAAGTCCATTTGGACTCTATCGTTTGTATCTTTATATGCTATCTTAATCACGCACGGCTTCTACTTTATAACGGTAGCAGCCTCGAAATATGAAGGGACTTGCTTTTCCCCTCGTTTGTAACATTCGACAAGTTACCATTTGTAACAACCCAAGTTTTCCCTTTACCAAAATTCCCCCCCAATAAATAATTAAGAACATGT
>QANU01094711.1:13736-25255 GCA_003254905.1 Nissolia schottii | reverse complement strand
GGGAATAGAAGGAGGTTGTAACCTAGGTCACAGTTACAAAGGTGAAAGGACTAAGAAAGACGCTAACCCTGGTAAGCCGGTATGTTTAAGAGATTCCCAGATTTCCCTCATGCACTATATAGTTACATATATGAATGAATGAATGTATGTATGTATGTATGCAGGTATGTATGTATAGGTTTAGGGTTTAGGGTTTAGGGTTTAGCGACTCAAGATGACTATTATGTCTTTACCAGTAACGTAAAGATAATGAGCACGAAGCCTAGGTAATGACAAGATTAGTAACCTCATCACCTAGTAACTTAGGTAAAGCTGCTTAGGACGTAGGTTAAAGCTAATAACTAGTAGGAATCTAGTATGCATGACACTTAGAGGTTTTCCTGAGTGGCTTGGACTCTGCCCGAGTAAATGAACAATAGAGACCACGAGTACTCACTAAGAATGAAGTCGTTCTTACCCCCAGTCATGTATGACTCCAGATTTCAATCATGACTTCCCCGCCTGCCAAGGACGTATGGTTGTTTACCCGTACACTTCAGCATAACTTTCGTATAGACACCCTGATTGAGACATGTACCTTCGCGCCAACCTGCCTGCCCGATAATCCCGATACACCCCAGACGGAGACTTAGAGGACCAGGATCCTCCCCAATGCGTCCCATTTGGGTGGACGAGCATCCAGGGAGTAGCAGTCGCTATCTGATCCACCACAATGGCTAGGAGGTGGTGCCCCCATCCGAGCCCGAGCTAGAGGTTGAGCCAGCCACGGACCCTGGGATGTCCACTTCACCAGTCCGAGGACGAGGCCGCCAGACTACCGCAAGAAAGAGGGTGCTTCCAATTTTGCTGCGCGGATTCGTTCCCCTCAGGCTTTACGGCGATGCCTAACACATCTAGTGAGGATGAGCCTGCAGGGGAGGAGGACCCAGCGGAGCGGGAGGAGGATTCAGAGTAGGAGGCAAGACCCCAGGACCCCGTAGCAGCTGTAGGAGTAGGATTGTACCGTGCATGAAGTGAGTAGTTACCACTAGTGTGCGTAGACTTTTTCTAGTCGTTATATATGTACTTTATGTTGAACTAACATGTATAATATAATAGTACGGATAAATTATGTATTGGTATGTTTTGTGTATTCGAGCGCTTATGTGTACGTCTACTGACAGATCTCCATACGACAGGTATGTATTCGCACTTCCTTTATCACTTGTCATGCCGGTAAGCGATGTATTACCCGTATGGCTCTTTATTTTCTAGAAACTCATACTTACGAAAGAAATTTCAAAACGGCCCGTATTTTTGGTAACTCTAGTTTGGAAAGGTAAATTAGAACAGTAATAGTTCGCAGCACCAGAAGATAGCCACCTAGTCTGGAAGGCTTATGACTTAAGCATAGGCCAACTAGCTAGGGTGTTTCATTTGGTATCAGAGCAGTTTGGTCCAACGGAGCCTAAGGACTGAGCCGCACTATGCTTTTGGGTATGAATTTCTGTGCACGCTCGACGAGTTGCGATGCGTTGGACCAGTGAGCATCGGTTACTTTGAGGTTGATCACCTCAGGGTTCGCAGGTGTCAGTGGACAGCCATGTCGCTCGGAAGAGACGATGCACGACACTGCTTATGGCTGAGGGTTTTGTAGATTCTCCAAGGGGTCAAGAGCAATGGCGCAACCCTATAACGAGGCGAACAGGATGTCTACTATAACACCCCTGCTAACTGCCTACTTCCATGGTAGTAAGCAATGCTCACAGGGTTGTTATGCGTCGTGTCAGGTTAAATTTTACCCTTACTTTTACCTTTGCAAATAGTTCTTATGCGAAAATATGGACCAATTTGAAATTTATTCTTTTACAGTACCAGTTTGTAAATTAGGGGCCGTGCGTGATTTGAAGAACATATATAACAATAGTCGCTATAGGCTAAAGGTAACTGAAGCAGAACATAAAGAGTATATGTGCGTACATACATAAATACAACCAAGGTCCAACATCAGTACACATTGTCATAATAATAAATATGTACACAATAGGTATCTAAGTCCTAATACATAATACAAAACATATATTCTCCAAAACATATATTCCCCTCGTGTCAGCATCGTCTCTGTGTCTTGACCTCAATCAACTGTCAGTCCAGTCCCCTCGTACACCTGCTGGATCCATAACCGAGTGGGGGTGAGAACTCTTAGTCCTCAGTAGGGGTCCTTAGCACTAACTATTGTTCATTTACTCGGGTATCCTCCAGGCCGCTCAGGAGATCTCTAAGTGATCATGCATACTAAACCAAACCTACTGATTATTATCTTGGCCTAGGATCCTGAACAGCTTTATCTAAGTTACTACGTGATCAAGGAACTAGTCTTGCTTATCTAGGTTCTCGCGCTTTCTACTCCTAACCATCGTTACATAACCACACCATAAACATGTATGCTGACGGACACACTGATCATCACGCATACGTTGCGCGGTAAACCTTCCACCATGCTTGCCAGGCACGGGTTAGTTCATCATGCACACTTTGGGCATGGTATCAATGCAAGGGGTCATCGTACCGATGAGGCACGGTATTCAATGCATGTTCTCATCATATCTTTTCTTTCTTTCTTCTCATTTTGTTCTTCCGGGCCAGGCGTGAACTCCGTGGACCCCGGTCTTACTCATTTTGTTCTTTTCCTGTGTCCCAATACTCCCTCGTACACCTCAGGACCGTCGTCCCCATGGTGGTGTACGACCTGCCTTCTCTGTCTGTTTCCCGGGCAAACATGACTCCACCCCCTTCCCGGGTGGCGAGGGGCCGCCCTCTTGGCTAAGCCGGAAGCGGACCATATCATACACATATTCATCGCATCATAATCCATTCATTTTTCTATCACATGTCATGCGTCTCATCATTCTTTTCTCTCGTATGCACATTTATCTTTTCTCATCATGCTCTTGTTCCTACATTTCCTTCTCAACTTTCATATTACTTTTTATTCATTTAACCACAATCCTCTAGTGATCTATCCTCATGATGCATGATTTACCAAAACCCATAATCACATAATCACACCGTTCATCAACAGTTATATCTAATCACATCATACATCAACAACTATAATCCTATGCAATGATCTAAGTTTCTATACTGGTTGGAACATACAGAAAAGTTAAAATCTCAAGTGCTTCAGATTCATTCGAATGCCTAGAGGTGCATTCGAATGAAACCCTGCGAGTTCTCTCATTCGACTGAAAGCTCATTTCATTCGATTGAAAGCCGAAAAATTCTTTCATTCGAATACAACCTTCTTTCATTCGATTGAAAGGAAAAAAATCGCCAGTTTTGTAAAAATTCTCCGAGGCTTCGCTGTAACTTTCCAAAACAGTGTTTTTCTGGGTTCCAATCAGTACAGTTAAATTTTTCTAACATCAAAACTACTCAAAACTACCCTCACAATTTACTCTCCATATTTTTCACATAATGTTTGCTAAATCCAATACATAAAAATACACAGATAAAATCACAGAGAAATCCACATAGACAGTGGGCTTAGGATTACCCACTTTCCAGGCGCACTTGGAAGTTGTCAGAAACGACTCCCGAGGGCTTTAAGATAATCCAGCTATTTTTCCTGAGTCCGATGGAGTAATCGTCGCGCGCACACTCGGACAGAGTAACAGCACAGCAAATGAAAATCTGAAGGAAAATGGCACTGATGGTCGTGGTATTTATAAGCTCCAGGGGTGGCTTTTAGCTTCTTGACGAAGCTTTGTTTCTTTTTCATTTCTTTTTCTCTTTTTTTTTTCAAAATTATCCTTTTAAGCCTAATTACACTTTTGCCCTTGCTTTAATTTTCATTTCCTTTTATATCCTACATTTTATTTTACCCTTTTGCCCTTCCTTTAATTTTTATTTCCCTTTATGTCCTAAGTTTTGTTTTCCCCCTTTTTGTCCTTCACCTTTTTAGTTATTTCCCCTTTTGTCCTTTTCTTTATTTTTCCTTTCACTGACGTGGGAATTAATTCCCAAACCAGGTCAATTTATTTCGCGATCATGTTTGATCGCGTTTTGTTATTTTTCGGTCGTGTTCGGATATTCTAAAAATATTCCGAGCACATATCCGCGATCTACTAATTTCCCGGACCATAGAGGTATGTCCGGTTAAGGTATTCGTGAATTTATTACCCGGAGGAAATTTTCACAGATACCTTAAGTGTCTACCGAAATTCCGATTTTTGTCAAAATTTGGCACGGACCTCGTGGCACTCCGCGAGATCAAGAAACAATTACTTGACTGGCGTTTGGAATAAATTAATGTTCTAAATAATTTTCCCAGTCCAAATAATCGCATCTAATGTGCTTTTAATTAAGCCAAAAATTGAGATTTTCGCGAAATTCTCGTAAGGAGAAAATTCGGGATGTTACATTCTACCCCCCTTAAAAGAATTTCGCCCCGAAATTCTAGTACAGCTAGAGGTCTAGGTATTTACTATACTTACCGCGGTTTAATCCTCTGCACCGGCTTCCCTTCGCATGTCCTCATAGTCTTTCCACATGGTGAAGACTCGCCCTTGCGGTGGAACCATCGGTTGGGTGATAGGTTGGGCCGCGGTGCAATTCCTGGCGATATGTCCGCTTTCTCCGCATCGGTGGCAGACACCTGACTGGTTGACGGGAAGGGCTGCTCTACATGCCTTGGAGACGTGGCCGGGTTTCCCACATCGGTAGCAAACGGCCTTTCCCATCAAGCACTCTCCACTGTGAGGCTTTCCACACTTCGGGCAAGGTGGTCGAGGCTCTCCTCCTTGTCGTGGTTGACCTGGCTGGGACTGGTCCGGGGTCTGTTCTTGCTGTTGCTGCTGCGGCTGGTATGGATATCGTCCTCCAGGTCCCTTCTTCCGGGGCTCCTGTGACTGGCTCCCTTGCTCCACTGCCTTCCTCTTATTCTTGACCACCTCCAACCGCTGATTTGCCTCTTCCTGCGCTAGACATCGGTTTACCAGGGTGGCGTAATCTGGCAAACCCCAGGTAGGAATGAACACTTGCATCTCCGGTCTCAGCCCTTGCTGATATCTCTTACACTTCCACTGCTCGCTTGGCCGAAGCTGGTATGTGCTGCAATACCGGCATAGCCGCTCAAACTTGGCCGTGTACTCGGCCACTGACATCGTCCCCTGTTTCAACTCCAGAAACTCCGTCTCCTTACGGTCTTGCAACTCCTGGGGAAAATATTTCTCCAGAAACATAGCTGTAAACTGATCCCATGTGACGGGAGCTACCTGTTGCTCCAAAACCAGCCTAGCTGTCTCCCACCATTCCCCAGCAGCTCCGTCTAACTGCCTAGCTGCAAACTTCACCTTCTGTGCCTCTGTACAGGCTATGTCCTCAAAGACTTGTTCCATCTTCCTAATCCAACTATGGACCACCCCGGGGTCCATTACTCCCTCAAATTTGGGCGGATTCGCCCGTGTGAATTGAAGGTACTTCTGACCATCTTCCTCTTGCGGTGTCTGTGGGGCGTTCCTCTGAATCAATGCAGCGGCTATCTGAGCATTCGTCTGGACCATTTCCCGAAGGATGTCTGCGAGGTCCACCTGCTCATCGTTAGGTTGTGCTGGATCCCTACGCGGCGGCATGGCTAGGCGTTGTACCTGCACAGATCCCAAGTTGATCAGTCTCGGGAAAGGCTGGTACACTTAACATAGCACATACAACTTAGTAGAGTCATGCACTGTGAACATGCTCGAAAGCATAATGCAGCTCAGCCCCAGGCCCTTTAAGGACTAAACTGCTCTGATACCAACTGTAACACCCCTGCTAACTGCCTGCTTCCATGGTAGCAAGCAATGCTCACAGGGTTGTTATGCGTTGTGCCAGGTTAACTTTTACCCTTACTTTTACCTTTGCAAATAGTTCTAATACGAAAATATGGACCAATTTGAAAATTATTCTTTTACAATATCAGCTTGCAAATTAGGGGCCGTGCGTGATTTGAAGAACATATATAACAGCAGTCGCTATAGGTTAAGGGTAACTGAAGCAAAACATAAAGAGTATATGTGCATACATAAATAAATACAACCAAGGTCCAGCATCAATACACATTGTCATAATAATAAATATGTACACAAAATGGATCTAAGTCCTAATACATAATACAAAACATATATTCTCCAAAACATATATTTTCATCGTGTCAGCATCGTCTCTGTGTCTTGACCTCCACCAACTGTCAGTCCAGTCACCTCGTACACCTGCTGGATCCATAACCGAGTGGGGGTGAGAACTCTTGGTCCTCAGTGGGGTTCCTTAGCACTAACTACGGTTCATTTACTCGGGTATCCTCCAGGCCGCTCAGGAGATCTCTAAGTGATCATGCATACTAAACCAAACCTACTGATTATTATCTTGGCCTAGGATCCTGAACAGCTTTATCTAAGTTACTACGTGATCAAGGAACTAGTCTTGCTTATCTAGGTTCTCGCGCTTTCTACTCCTAACCATCGTTACATAACCACACCATAAACATGTATGCTGACGGACACACTGATCATCACGCATACGTTGCGCGGTAAACCTTCCACCATGCTTGCCAGGCACGGGTTAGTTCATCATGCACACTTTGGGCATGGTATCAATGCAAGGGGTCATCGTACCGATGAGGCACGGAATTCAATGCATGTTCTCATCATATCTTTTCTTTCTTTCTTCTCATTTTGTTCTTCCGGGCCAGGCGTGAACTCCGTGGACCCCGGTCTTACTCATTTTGTTCTTTTCCTGTGTCCCAATACTCCCTCGTACACCTCAGGACCGTCGTCCCCATGGTGGTGTACGACCTGCCTTCTCTGTCTGTTTCCCGGGCAAACATGACTCCACCCCCTTCCCGGGTGGCGAGGGGCCGCCCTCTTGGCTAAGCCGGAAGCGGACCATATCATACACATATTCATCGCATCATAATCCATTCATTTTTCTATCACATGTCATGCGTCTCATCATTCTTTTCTCTCGTATGCACATTTATCTTTTCTCATCATGCTCTTGTTCCTACATTTCATTCTCAACTTTCATATTACTTTTTATTCATTTAACCACAATCCTCTAGTGATCTATCCTCATGATGCATGATTTACCAAAACCCATAATCACATAATCACACCGTTCATCAACAGTTATATCTAATCACATCATACATCAACAACTATAATCCTATGCAATGATCTAAGTTTCTATACTGGTTGGAACATACAGAAAAGTTAAAATCTCAAGTGCTTCAGATTCATTCGAATGCCTAGAGGTGCATTCGAATGAAACCCTGCGAGTTCTCTCATTCGACTGAAAGCTCATTTCATTCGATTGAAAGCCAAAAAATTCTTTCATTCGAATCCCTTGAGAATTCAATCGATTGAAATCCTGCTCAGACTTTCATTCGATTGAATCCTCCTGCATTCGACTGAAATCCTTGGGAATTCATTCGAATCCCTGGGGATTTCATTCGAATCCCACAGTAAAAATCGCCAGTTTCGTCAAAATTCTCCGAGGCTTCGCTGTAACTTTCCAAAACAGTGTTTTTCTGAGTTCCAATCAGTACAGTTAAATTTTTCTAACATCAAAACTACTCAAAATCATTTTCATAACTTAGTCTCTATATTTTTCACATCATGCTGCCTAAATCAAATACTCAAAAATACACATATAAAATCATATATCAATCCACATAGACAGTGGGCTTAGGATTACCCACTTTCCAGGCGCACTTGGAAGTTGTCAGAAACGACTCCCGAGAGCTTTAGGATGATCCTACTATTTTTCCTGAGTTCGATGGAGTAATCGTTGCGCGCACACTTGGACAGAGTAACAGCACAGCAGATGAAAACTTAAGAAAAATGGCACTGATGGTCGTAAGCTTATTTATAAGCTCAGGGGGATGGCTTTAGCTTCCTCACGAAGCTATTTGCTTTTTCCTTTCTTTTTCCCTTTTTTTTTCAAACTTATCCTTCTAAGTTTATTTACCCTTTTGCCCTTCCTTTAATTTTTATTTCCTTTTATATCCTAACTTTGTTTTTCCCTTTTACCCTTCACCTTTTTAATTATTTCCCCTTTTGTCCTTTTCTTTAATTTTTTCCTTATTTCTCTGTTATTAACGTAGGATTAAATTCCTAAACCAGGTCAATTTATTTCGCGATCATATTTGACCGCGTTTTGTCATTTTTCGGTCGTGTTCGGATATTCTAAAAATATTCCGAGCACATATCCGCGATCTACTAATTTCCCGGATCATAGAGGTATGTCCGGTTAAGGTATTCGTGAATTTATTACCCGGAGGAAATTTTCACAGATACCTTAAGTGTCTACCGAAATTCCGATTTTTGTCAAAATTTAGCACGGACCTCGTGGCACTCCGCGAGATCAAGAAACAATTACTTGACTGGCGTTTGGAATAAATTAATGTTCTAAATAATTTTTCCAGTCCAAATAATCGCATCTAATGTGCTTTTAATTAGGCCAAAAATTAAGATTTTCGCGAAATTCTCGTAAGGAGAAAATTCGGGATGTTACATTTACCGGACCACCGGATAGCCCAAGCTGGGCATGCAAGCTGCCATAGGAAAGGGGAGCAAGGGAGGAGCCTCTAGGAGTTCCCGGGAGAAGAAGGGAATAGGAAACAAAGAAGGAAAAGCGTGCAGACAATTTTTCAAGATTCATTCGAATTCCCTAGGAGAATGGTTCATTCGAATGCTTGTAGGTAGTTCATTCGAATGAAGCCAGCAGAAATGCCCAAATTGTAATGCACTTTTCAATTATGCATTGCGTTGCACCCCGGTACCTTTCCACCTCAGTCCAACGTCTTATTTGGCATTTAAATCCAATGGGCGCCGCGTGTAACATCCCGCTTTTTTCCCTTAGTAAAAAGTTCGTAAAAATAAATAAAATAATGTACAAATGAATTTAGAAAGGAGAAAAACATTACAAATGTATCCCTTAGTGAAAGTTCCCTCGAATAGTTGCTCATAGAGCCTTCTGGAGGAATTAACCTCTCGAGGTCAGTAGAAATTATTTTGTGGGGTATTTGTAAATTCTGCTGACACTCAAATGAATCTTCTTGACCCCTAGAGATAGATGAAAAACCTAAAGTGTCGATAAAACGGAAATCGGTTCGGTTTCGGACGATTCCGCAAACGCTAGAACAGTCTTGTTTGGCCCCGTTTAGCTGGTAGAACTGGCCAGAGGGTTTCAAGTCAGGGCAAATCATACTTTATGAGGGAAAGATTACCAAATCCCTAGGATTAACCCCAAACCGCTACTAGGAAGCTTTGGCAATCACAGAAACGCAAGCAGAACGGTTGCCTGTGGACACGAGAGCTTAACAATGGGTTAATGGTATCTGTGAAAAATATTCCTTCAGAGAAAAATTCACAAATTCCTTAAAGTAATAATATTCCCATGTAGGGGGAAATTAGAGGATCGCGACGGTATAAGCGAAATATTTTTCGGACGACCGTGCGCGACGAACTGACACTGCGAGCGATTAAACACGTGCAAAACGGAACTGGGAGGCGGTCAAAAATTGCAACCAGCACGTGGGAATTCTGATTCCAAGGGAAAATAATTAAATATTCAATTACTATTCATTGATTTGACCTTTGAATTATCTTTTGAATTAATTGATTATTAAAGAAAATGAGAAGGGCAAAATTGTAAATATGCATAGGGACAAAAAGGTAATTTTTAGGGGCAGAATTTTGGCTATAAATAGCCACCCCATATGCAGAAACATTTGGAGAAAAATTCTCTCTGGAGCTAGGGGAAACTCTGCCCATGTGCGTCGCGGTTACCCTGAGAAACTCTGCCGGAAGCTTGGACCGTGCTCAAGGCTTGGAGGACTGCTCTCCCCCATCCTTCTCATCACCGAATCAACCCTCAAAAAGGTGGGTAACTCTAGCTTACTCACCATCCTGGGTGGTTGGATGTGTTTATGTGTGTGTGTATGCTTCTATGTATGTATGTGTATGTATGTTAGAAGTTCTGCTAGGATGTTAGGAAGATGATTCTGAAGGGTCTTGTGACTTGGACTAGATAGGATTTTGATGGTTGGAATATGTATGAGAACCTCAAGGAGTGTCCATGAGAAAGGAGGAAGAGAAAGGAAAGAGAACAATGCATTATGTTTTAGTTTAGCCCAGGTATCGCTGAGCGGTCCCAGACGCCGCTGAGCGCAGTGCATCGAAAAACAATTTTTAAACGTGAACGCCAGGGTACTGAGCAGCTAGAAGACCCACTGAACGGCCTGAAGGTCACTGAGGATATGGATGGAAAGATATTTTTGAAAACTGGGCCCCAGCTCGCTGAGCGATTCGGCTCTGACCTTCCATATCGTTGTTCATATCGTTGATCGATGCATTCCTCCTATGAGCTTTACGTGATTAGCTACCACACTGGTTAGAGCATTGCTGGGTCGTCAACGATAGGGAACACAAGTAGGTTGTAGTCGTAGGCCATGGCTACAAGAGTGGAAGGGCTCCAAAAAGAGTAANTCCTCCTATGAGCTTTACGTGATTAGCTACCACACTGGTTAGAGCATTGCTGGGTCGTCAACGATAGGGAACACAAGTAGGTTGTAGTCGTAGGCCATGGCTACAAGAGTGGAAGGGCCCCAGAAAGAGTAAAGTAAAGAAAGAGGAAAGTAAAGAAAGAGGAAAGTAAAGAACGAGAAAAGTAAAGAAAGAGGAAAGTATAAAAGTAAAGTATGAAAGAAAGAAAGAAAGAATTATAGTATGTGATGTATGCATGAATGTATGTGTAACAACCCGACTTTTTCCCCCAATTTAAAATGCTATTTAAGGTAAAATTAAAAATATAGTAATAAGAAAAAGGTGAGATAAAATTATAATAAAATTGTAATATTAGTTAAAAATAATTCTTTGACGATCTTGTGACGTCTGGTGACGTTCGGATCGAAATTAGGGCTTTACTGTAATTTCTTTACGACTCATAAGAGTCTGTAAAATGTATTAATATGAAAATAAATCAAGAATATGTCAAGTAATATTTTAGAATTAACTAGGATAATTAATAGGTCACAACGGTATGCCCGGAATATTTTTAGGACGTCCGGACATAAATAATGAGTGAACGGGAATTACCTAGAACACTAAGGGCAAAATTGGAAAATTAGGCATGCCAAGGGCACTAAAACCCTAAGGCAGCCCGAACACACACACCCAAGACACACCAAGTTCTCTTACTTTCATCTTTCCAAATTCTTAAGAGAAAACCTAAGGGTCCATAACTAAAGTTCATCAAAATCACCATAGTTCCTTGCTTTCCTCATTATAAATCCATCCTAAATTCATCAAGAAGGTAAGTGAGTAACAAGGCTATGAGTTTCTCATCTTTTGATACCAAGCCAAGCTTCCATAAGTTCAAGTTCTTTAATTATTCAAGATTTTCATTTTAGGTCAAGGAAAGCCTAAGCAAGCAAACCAAGCCTGATTTCATTCTTCCCATCATCAAGACAAGCTCTTGAGGAGGTGGGTAACTCTAGT
>QANU01094711.1:0-12836 GCA_003254905.1 Nissolia schottii | reverse complement strand
ATGCTGTATATGCTGGATTATGTATTTGATGTTTTGATCTATGTACATATTATGTATACAGTGATATGACTTTGTATGGTGGACCCACTGAGTGTATATTATATGTTCTATTTCTCATTATGCTATCCGCTTTGTTATTATATTTGTTTATTCCAAACGCATGGCTCTATTTTTATTAATGTGATACAAGTGCAAGTTTAAAACGGGTCCTTATTTTATGAGCAATGATTACTTTCACAAGATAACTATGGACTAAGGTATTCCGACCGAGTAGACAACAACCTAGTGAGCTTTGTTTACTACGTACGGGTAAACAGTTAGCTAGGGTGTTTCAGTATGTATGTAATGTATGTATGAAAGTATGAGTAAGTAAGAAGATAAGTAAGTATGATGTAATTACCGTCAAGAGAACGCTCGAGATGGCTATGTATGTATGCGAAGGAAAGTAGTAAGCACGAGAACTTAGTAAGAAAGATTAGTTCCCCTATCACTTAGCAACGTAGATAAAGTCGTTCAGGACTTTAGGTCAGATAATAATCAGTAGGGATACCAGTATGCCTGTTCACTTAAAAAACTTGAGCGGCCTGGAGTATAACTAAATGAACCACGAGATCTCAAAGCTACAGTTTCCACTAAGAACCTACCGTTCTCATCCCCACTGCCTGATGACTCCAAGTAGCATGACATGTACACTGAGACGGAGCAGGTCTCGGAAGACAAGCAGAGTTGTGGACGTCAGAGGACTCCGAGGAGGCAACGGACAGTAACTTATGCTTTATGTTTTGGATTAGCTCAAGGGATTAGATGTTCCCTTAGCACATATGCAAATTATATGTATTATGACTTGTATACCTGATGATGTAATTTATGTATTATTATTTGGATGTGTAACTGTGTTATGGACCGAATACTTGTATGTTTATCTACTTCTCAGGTAAGATCTCCAGTGCTGCTATTCTATAGTTAACTATCGCTTAAGTCCATTGGGACCCTATCGCTTGTATCTTGATATGTTTTTCTCAAATGCGCATGGCTCCTATTTTCTGTAAGAAAGGTAAAAGTTTCGAAAACGGTCCATATTTTTGAATAAGAAATATTTTCCAAGCTAAACGCAAGGACTAAAACTAACCCCACCAAAGCAGAAAACAACCTAGTGAGCATTGTTTACTACGTACGGGTAAACAGTTGGTCCAAGTGAGCCTGAGGACTGAGCTGCACTATGCTTTCGAGCATGATCACGGTGTACACTTTTCGGAGTTGTATAGTCTGAGCCTAGGTACATTAACCCTTTTCGAGTTTGGCTGACCCGAAATAATGCGAGTGTAACTACTCAGCTATGCTACCCTGAGAAATGATACACGACGACAAGCGCACTTTGAAGGTTGTTGCAGGTACCGTCAGAGAGGAGGCCCAGGCTTGGAGGATGACAACAACTTATCGAAGAAACGTAACCCTCGACAACACCGAAGGTAAACGCCACAGGTTTTTGGAATCCTCTATGAAGGCGCATTAGCTGAGGAGAAAAGCGCAGAAACCGAGAAGAAGAAAGAAGTGAGGTTCGAGGACGTCTCCTGCCTGAACCTGGAGGGTCAGATTTACTTCCTAGAAAAATTTCAAGGCACAGCTGAGGGATGGCAAGACAGAACCAAGCCTCATCTAGAGCAGGGAGGAGTCCAGGTTCCCGGTCACCACTCTATTGATGCAATTGAGAACGAGGACTCTTCTCAAGAGGAACCGAGAGAGTTACGACAGGAAATAGGTCATAAAGGAGAATGGTGGTCATCTAAGTCAAAGATGGTGAAAGCCCTAGCCTCACGATTCGGCGACATGGTACCAACAAACTGAAAGTTGCGCCGGAGGCCAACCCCGGACAACCGGTGTAACAACCCAATTCTTTTGTGCACGGAAAGCCCGCTGGTTAGCCGTCATGGGAGATCAAAAGGCGTTCTGAGAATTTAGGAAGGAGAGTTTAATTGGCAAAACCTTCGGCTTAGTGGTCAGAATTAGGTTGTTGTTGTCCGGGAAATTTGTCGGTGCATCCGGGAGAGTTTCGACTCGAACGGAATTCGTTTCGGATGTTGGGAAACGCTCGTGGGATTTTTGCGCTCGATAAAACGGTCGAAAACTCCTAAGTGGTAGTTCCCGGGTCTAAGGGAAAAATTAACAGGCCACAGCGGTATGCCCGAAATATTTTTAGGGCAACTGGTGCGTAAGATATGGAGGAAAATTCGATCAAACCGGACCAAGACGGCCCTGGAGGGAATTTATCTCCCTCAGGGGATAATTAACTCTTTTTAATATAAATAAATAAATAAACAAATAATAATAATAAAGCAACAGATAAAGAAAAGATAAAGAAAAGGAAAAAGAGAAAAAGAAAAGGAAAAAGGAAAAAGGAAAATAGGCTATAAATAGCCACCTTCAGAAGTCGTTTTCATTTCATTTTCATGAAACGCCGGTCCCGCTCAAGCACATCGCGGAAGCGCTTTCGGACTCCGGAAAAATTGTTGGGACGCACCACCGTGAAGGGGAAATTCTCTACTCTAACTCTACCGGACCGGAATTTCCATCCGATGCGGGTAACTCTAAGCCCACTGTCTATGTGGTTTATTTAATGATTATTTAAATGCATCTCTGTGTATGTGAATGAAAAACTATTTTACAAAAACTATAGGAAATGAGTTAGGGAAGCTAGATTTTGAGGATTTTGAGGTTTGGAAACCATAACTGTATGGATTGGATTACTGTGGAGACGAAAGATATTACGCAGAGCAAACCCTGGAGAATTTGCTCTCTGGGGCGATATTTTTACTGTAGCATTCGATTGAATTCCCACGGATTCGAATGAAAGAAGATTTTGGATTTCAATCAAATACTTGAGGATTTCATTTGAAAGAAAGACCGTGGAGGATTTCAATCGAATACTTGAGGATTTCGTTTGAATGAAAGACCGAGAGGGATTTCAGTCGATTGAATCCCTAAGGGATTCGATTGAAATAAGCAATCGAATGCTAAACCCTTAGGCATTCGAATGCTCACTGAAAGCTTATGATTTTAAAGGTTCTATGGAATCCAACCTGCATAGTTATGTATGTTTTTGTGTAAATTAAGCATGCATCATGAAGAAAGGTCGTCGTAAGAGTTAGGACGACCTTAGATAAGTAGAAGTTCACGTTAAAGTTTAATGAAGATCATAATAGAACCCTAGGAAACCAAGAAAGGTTAGGAGGTCCCGACCCCAGTTGGTACGGTAGACCATAGTTAAGGAGTTTAGCTATATGATTAGGAAACCCCTATTCTCTTGGCAAGGTCTTACAGACACGCCCCTCGCCAATTCAGCAAGATGAATTGGTTATGAGCAACGAAGGTAAAGAGANCAATCGAATGCTAAACCCTTAGGCATTCGAATGCTCACTGAAAGCTTATGATTTTAAAGGTTCTATGGAATCCAACCTGCATAGTTATGTATGTTTTTGTGTAAATTAAGCATGCATCATGAGGAAAGGTCGTCGTAAGAGTTAGGACGACCTTAGATAAGTAGAAGTTCATGTTAAAGTTTAATGAAGATCATAATGGAACCCTAGGAAATCAAGAAAGGTTAGGAGGTCCCGACCCCAGTTGGTACGGTAGACCATAGTTAAGGAGTTTAGCTATATGATTAGGAAACCCCTATTCTCTTGGCAAGGTCTTACAGACACGCCCCTCGCCAATTCAGTAAGATGAATTGGTTACGAGCAACGAAGGTAAAGAGACCTGATCACGATCTGCAGAACGGGCATAGGCCCAAATGTGTAAAACGGGCATAGGCCCAGATACGAAAAACATGCATAGGTTTGTACAAATGATATGATAACTAAGGGGCCCCACTAAAAGAGAAAAGAGATACGGATCGAGCCATAGGGCTGGTCAAAGCGTGTCCACACCTGATCACTCATAGGTTTGGTCCCTCGCCATTCCAGAAAGAGGGGATGGTTACACTAATTGCATTCGATGTTTACCTCCTATGAGCCTTGCATGGTTAGCTACTATACCGGTAAAGAGCGCCGTCGGGTCGATGCAATAGTGGCAAAAAGAGGTTGTAGTCTGAGGCCACGGCTACAAAGGTGTAAGGACTAAGTAGGACGCAACTACAGAGCGCGTAGGAGATCCCCAGTTTCCCCCATGCATTATGAAGTAATATGTATGAATTGATGAGTGATGTTCTGACGATGGGAATGTATATATATATATATATATGTCTGTTTAAGCATTATGTATAACTGTGCATGCATTATGAATCGTCAAGGGAACCTCCCAAGACGACTAGTACGTCTCTAATAGCAACGCCCAGTTAATAAGCACGAAGCCTAGGTAATGACAAGATTAGAGATCCAATCACCTAGTAACATAGATAAAGCTGCTTAGGATGTAGGTACAAGATAATAACTAATAGGATTTAGTATTGCATGAAATGTAGAGGTTTTCCTGAGTGGCTGGAGGATGCTCGAGTAATTGAACTATAGTAGCCACGCCGAGTTCCCACTAAGAACGCAGTCGTTCTTATTCCCACTCGTGTATGACTCCAGTTGACCAGCATGTCGTTACCGCCGCCTAAGGATGTCTGGCTGTTCACGCGCTCTCGACAGCGCAATTATCGGACCTATACCTTATTGGAGACCAGCACGTTCGCCCCTGCGAACTTTCTGGGAGAGAGTCCAGAGTAGGTACGCAGCAGACTTCGCGGGCCAGGATCATCGCCCATGCGCCCCATCTGGATAGACGAGCGTCCAGGTGGCAGCTCTCGCGATCCGATACACGTGGACGGAGAGGATGACCTCTCACCACCGAGACTAGAGCCACCGCTGAGGCCTGAGCCAGAGACAAACCCAGAGCCAGCTACACCGCCAGTCCGAGGATGAGGTATGCGCACTACCGCCCGCAAGAGTGTTCTCCCAGTGCGACCACGCAGGTTTGTGCCCCGTGAGTTCACCGCCGTGATTGACATCTCCAGCGAGGATGAGGTGGATCCCGGAGAGGGAGAGGAGGATTCCGATGAGTAGCGGCAGGATAGCCCCTTTCAGTGGTGACCGAGGGACGGAGTTAGGTTTGTATCGTACACGCAATGAGTAGTACTCATCCGATTGCGTCGGTTCCGTTCACTTGTAGTATGGTGTATAGGTATCATTGTATCTAACTGATGTAGAATATGTATGTCCGCGACAGGACAATGATGCTCCTTATAATATAAATGTATAATTATGTGTGTGTTATCTGTGGGCCGTAATTGTATTTTCTTTGGGGATTTGCCGTACGCTAGGTATGTACTCGTGCTTCATTTATTCCTTTTCATGATATACTTATGCGATGTATGGTGCGTATGGCTCGATATTTTCGTAATATGATTAAAAGAAGATTTAAATTGGCCCGCTATTTTATGAAACCCTAATTTGAAACCAGGATATAGAATCCTAATGGTTTGCAGCACCAGAAGAACACCACCTAGCCTGGAAGTCTATGACTTAAGCATAGGCCGACTAGCTAGGGTGTTTCATTTGGGAACCTCCGTGGAACCCACTTAGAAACTCTCTAGGGAACCACTGCACCATTCCAGGTGTCCGCTCAGCAACTCTCCACAAAATCCTCTGTCACTCTCCGCAGAACCACTCAGCACCATCCCAGGTGCCCGCTCAACAACTCTCTACAGACTCTTCTCAGTCACTTTACGTAGAACCACTCAGCACCAGTCCAGGCACCGCCCAACAACTCTCTAGACTCCTCTCCGTCACTCTCCGCGGAACCACTCAGCACCAACCACACCAAAAACATCTCCCATACAACGTGATGACCAATCACATATAACCCCACATAGGCAGTGGAGTTCAGATTACCCATAAAGTTTAACAACCTAAACATATATTTATTCTCTTCAAAAACATTAACAACAGATGCAAGTTCATTTCAAGGCATACAACACATATTAGGTGCGTTTTATCACATATTCACAACAACCATAAATAGATCACCAAGGAGGTGATTTATGCATAGTTACCCACTTGTAGAAAAACCCGGTAGTGGTGAGGGAAGTTTGGAGTGAAGTCCCACAAGCCTTGTTGTTTCCAAAGCTTGAGCTTCTCCTTTCTCCAAGATGACGATTCTTGAGCAAGGTGGAGGGTGATGAGGTTGTTCCTCTTGATTTTGGATGGAAGAAAATGAAACCAAGATGAGGAGACTTGAGGGCTGTGTTTCGGTTTGTGGCAGGTGGAAGGAGATGGAAAAGTGCTTGATCTCTTGAAGGCTTGGTGGTGTTCTTGAGGTTTGGCTTAGTGTGTTTTTGTGGAGGATGTGAGAAATGAGATTTTGCTTAGAGTTTTGAGGAAGAAGCCTCGGTTTTGAGGGGCTGATGGTGAGGGAAATTGATTAAATTTTGGGATTTAATAAATTAGATGAATAGTAGAAGGCATGGGCATAGGTATGGCTAAGTGATGGGATTTGGTTTAGTGTGTAAGACAAGTAAGGTGATGGTAAGTTTGGAAGCATGATTTAAGGGATTATCTTTGGATAAAATCCCAGCTCTTGAACCGTGCAGCTTTTCAGTTCCAGCTGCTGAAATTTCACTTCCTTCCCAGTTCCGGTTCGCTCGTGTTTTATCGCTCGCAGTATCGGTGCATCGCGCATGGTCGTCCGAAAAATATTCCGTTTATACCGTTGTGATCCTCTAATTCCCCTCTACCTAAGGGTATTAATATTTAAAGGTGTTTGTGAATTTTTCTCCAGGAGATTATTTTCATGGACACCTTTTGCGCGTCAGAAAATTTCCTCGGTGAACAGTGGCTGTTCGGTTGTCTGCCGAACTTCCTACCGTGACACGTTTTATTTCCTAAGGATATTCTACCTAATAATTTCCCATCTTTATTTTCTAATCATGATTAGAAAATTAATTTGATATTTATGTTTATGATTATTTCTCTGAGAAAAATCAGGATGTTACACAAGGGAGGTCCAAATCATCGGAAACCGGTTCATGACGGTGGTGGTGGACAAATATTTTCCCCAAAGACTACAAGAGCAGAAGGAAGCCAAGGTTCCTGGAACTGACACTAGGATAGATGACAGTGGCAGAGTATACGGCAACCTTTGAGAGGCTAGGCTGTTACTCGAATAACCACAGCTGGATCCCGGCAAAGAATGGGAATGCAAAAATACCGAGAGGTGCACAATGAATTAGGGTACGGACTCTTTTAGAGAGTAGAAGCTTGAGGTGCCGGTGTTCGTCATTCGCGTAGACGTGAGCGACTATGTGATGAGGGCGGACAAGTGCCAGATTTTGAGAGGGTCAGCAAGAAATCTGACCGCAACAAGTAGCGAGGAAGACAGAAGGGGAGGACCGAGCAAGAAAGTGTCTCGCAGGACTAAAGGAGAGGGATACCTTTTCCAGCCCTGCGGAAATAATTTTCGAAGGTGTGGGAAGAGATGAGAGACTTAAGTGACTAAGACGAGCGTATGAGTGTTAGAGTGTATTCTGTTGAGGAAGTAAAAGGTTTCAGAGATTAAGTTCTAAGGACGCATGATGGAAAAAGGCTTAGTGAGCAGGTGTGGAAAATGAGATAATTACGACAAGACTGTATGAGAGGGTATAATAGATCAGCCCTTTTTAGTCCCTAGAATTGATCAGAGAGTCCTAAGTCTCTGGAAACCCAACCCTTATGGAGGGAGAGATTCCCAATCCCTAAAATGAACCCCAAAACCCCATGGAGGAAAATAGGCGGGAACAGGCGATCGCAGAAGTGCAAGCAGAACGACTGTCAGCGGACACAGGAGCTCAACGAGGTGTCAAAGGTATTTGTGAAGAATACCCCTCCAGAGAAAAATTCACAAATGCCTTGAATGAATCTTATTTCTAGGTAGAGGGAAATTAGAGGATCGCAACGATATAAGTGGAATATTTTTCGGACAACCGTGCGCGACGCACCAGCACTGCGAGCGACCAAACACGAGCGAAACGGGACTGGTTGGGACCCACATCTGCATTGACCACGTGGGTAATCAGATTTTCCAAGGAAAAATATTAAAATATGGGTCACTATTCATTGATTTGACCTGATGTGACCTTATAGTTATCCAAAACAATTAATTAATTAAGAAATTAAATTAAAAGGGCAAAATGGTAATTTTAGCCAAAAAATTTGAGGACCAAAACGCCCCTAGCTGTACAGCCAGCCCCTCTATAAATACCCCCTCATGTTCATTCATTTTTTACATATTCATATCCTTACCAAAACTCTGCCGAAAAATCGTTCGATTCAGAAACTCTGTTGAGATCAAGAAACCAGTTCAGGAGGCTAGGCACATAGGGAACTTCTACCATCTTCAACCTTCTCTAATCCTCTCTAATAAGGTGGGTAATGCTAAGCTATCTCACCTCCTTGGTGGCTTATGTGTTTGTTTTGCTTGTATGTTCATATTATGCCTTATGTTAGAACTGTTATGCTAGGGGTAGGTAGTTGACTTTGCTATGATTTTCTATGTTTTGTAAGTTAAACATGACTATATGGTGATGGTTGGAACTGGTGGTGAAGCCCAAGAAGTAGCCATGGTTATAGTTTAAAGAAACAACAAGAAAACAAAGGAGGAACTACAGTCACGCCCAGGGCGCTAAGCGGCCTCTAGGGACCGCTGAGCAGCATGGGACATAACCTTTGGAAAATGTTTTATAAACTGATCTGTGACTAAGTTGACTCCAGGGACCGCTAAGCGGTACCTGTGAGCGCTGAACAATGCTAATGGGCGTTGAGCGGTACTCATGGGCGCTGAGCGGACTGAACCGTGGTTACTTCATAGGGTTCGGTTTATAAAAGTTTATGAAAGCAAGGCTATGAAAGATATTTTATACTGCCTAGTTCCAACATCCCATGCCCAAATGATTTATATTTAGATTATGATGTGATTATGTGATTATATGTTTATGTGTTTGAGCAAGCATGCATCATGAGGATAGATTACTAGAGGCTGTTGTCTAATGAATGAGTAATGAATAAAGATGAGAATGAAATGTAGGAACAAGAGCATGATGAGAAAGATAAATGTGCATATGGTTAAAGTTATGCATGACATGTTATGAAAGAATGCTGATGAAAAGAATGAACGAATGACGATACGGTCCGCTTCTGGCTTAGCCACGAGGGCGGCCCCTCGCCACCCGGTAAGGGGGGAATCATGTGTCCTCGAGGAACAGGTAGAAAAGGCAGGTCGTACACCGCCATAGGGGTCAACGGACCCGGGTGTACAAGGAAGTATTGGGACAAGAATGGTTATGATGAATGATATGATTTCATGCATTGGTGCACAATAGCAGGCTCGAAGGGAACGCAGGCATTGTTGAACGTCACCATGCTCGAAGGGAATGCATGGGGCTCGATCACGTCACCATGCTCGAAGGGAACGCATGGGGCACGATCACCTTGCATACATGTATATGTGTTTACGTTACGACGGTTATGTCACCATGCTCGAAGGGAACACATGGGACACAATCAAGATGTTTGTTGCATACATGCATATGTGGTTATGTTATTATGGTCATGTCACCATGCTCGAAGGGAACGCATGGGGCGCGACCAAGGTGTCTGCAGCATATATGCATATGTGGTTATGTTATGACGGTTAGGAATAGCAAGCACGAGAACCTAGATAAGAAAGACTAGTTCCCCTGATCACATAGTAACTTAGATAAAGCTGTTCAGGATCTTAGGCCAAGATAATAATCAGTAGGATTTTAGTACGCATGATCACATAGAAACCCCTGAACAGCTTGGAAGATAACCGAGAAAATGAACAATAGGTAGTGCTAAGGAACCCCACTGAGGACCAAGAGTTCTCACCCCCACTCGGTTATGGATCCAGGTGTACACAACGAGGAGATTGACCTACGGGACGTATGGTAGACGACTGAGGGATGCAGTTCGGAGCAGGAGCAAAGTGATGATAATCGTGTTATGGCGATAGTTGTTTTGTATTATGTTTCTATGCCTTTTATACATTTTGTGTAAATATTTATTACTATGGCTATGTGTAATTATGCTTTGGGACCTTGGTTGTAATTATATCTATGTACACATGCTCTTCATATCCTACTGCGGTTATTAGCGACTGTTGTTATATATTCTTTTAATCACGCACGACTCCTAATTTATAAAATTATAATGCACTCGAACAATTTTCAAATTGGTCCATATTTTCGCGTAAGAGATATTTGCAAAGGTAAAAGTACGGGCTGAAGGTAACCCGACACAACAAATAACAACCCTGTGAGCATTGCTTACTACCATGGAAGTGGGCAGTTAGCAGGGGTGTTACACCGCTGAGCGGAGTGCATCAGAAAACAATTTTTAAACGTGAATGCCAGGGTGCTGAGCGGCCAAAGGACCCGCTGAGCGACCTGAAGGTCACTGAGGATAAGGATGGAAAGATATTTTTGAAAACCGGGCCTCAGCCCGCTGAGCGATATGAGTTACCACTGAGCGATTCGACTCTAACCCCTGAGCGAGGCGGCTCTGATCGCTGAGCAAACTGAGCTCAGACCGCTGAGCGAACAAGAGGTTACGCTGAGCGGCCTGAGACTTGAACGTCTCATGGAAGCTGTCTTGAGGTACATAGTCCAACAAGTTATGATTTAAGTGATTTGTATGACTGAATTAGCTGAGCTATGTGATGTAAAAGGTAGGATTTCATGCATTGTACTTATGGAAATAATATGTTAGCACGCCATGCATCATGTTAAGGTATTCTTAGAGGATTAGAGATTAATCAAGTAATGAGTAAAAATTATAATTGAAATGAACCTTAGGGAACAAGTTATGACATGATATGTGCCAAGAAAGGAAAAGAAAAGAAGAAACGTTATGAGAAAGATAAGATGATGATATGATGAAATGCTATGAGAACAGGTACAGGACGTGACGTCACAAAGGTCCAATTAACGATCCCACTTCAGTAGCGTCGCAAGGGCATACTGAAGGTGGAAGCCCGCCACAGGTGGTGTCGCAAGGATATGCCTGGAGGTGTGCGGTTACCACACCTAGCATTGTCGAAAGAGGGCATGTTAAGGTGGGGGTACAATACCAGCCCACTTCTGAGGTGTCAAAAGAGGGCACGTGGAAGGTGGAAGCCCACCGCAGGTAGGTAACAGAGGACCTACCTGGGGTGTGCGGGTATCCTGTCAAGTAATGTCAACAGAGGACATACTATGATGGGGATATCGAGTACCAAGCTCGGCCGCGTCGCCAGGGCCGGCCCCTCCCCATCCAACAGCGGGTGGTTGTTCATATCGTTGATCGATGCATTCCTCCTATGAGCTTTACGTGGTTAGCTACCACACTGGTTAGAGCGCTACCTGGTCATCAACGATAGGGAACGCAAGTAGGTTGTAGTCGTAGGCCACGGCTACAAGAGTGGAAAGGCTCCAGAAAGAGTAAAGTAAAGAAAGAGGAAAGTAAAGAAAGAGTAAAGTAAAGACAGAGGAAAGTAAAGAAAGAGAAAAGTAAAGAAAGAGGAAAGTATAAAAGTAACGTATGAAAGAAAGAAAGAAAGAATTATAGTATGTGATGTATGCATGAATGTATGTATGTGATGTATGCATGAATGTATGTATGTAATGTATGTAAGAATGTATGTATAAAAGTATGAGTAAGTAAGAAGATAAGTAAGTATGATGTAATTACCGTCAAGAGAATGCTCGAGACGGCTATGTATGTATGCGAAGGAAAGTAGTAAGCACGAGAACTGATATGAACCCAGCCATCAAGTCAATTGACCAAGTCCAAGTAGATGGGGGCCCAATGACAAGGGGAAGGATGAGAAGAATACAAGAAATAGTTAATAAAGAAATATTGGCTCTAAATAATCAATGGCAATCTGAAAATACAAGCCCAAAAGAAGTAATGATCATCCAAGCCCAAAACCAATAATGTTGTCGTTGGACTTTGAGCAGCCTGTAATATTGGGTCATAACTTGGGCTGTAGTAATTCAATTAAGATGAAACCGGTGCCATTTGAAAGCTAAGACAAAATGCTTCAACTTCCATGAAGACAAGAAGACCAAACGAAGTCTTTTAGGTGGTCATTTTCGTTGGTGAAGTTAACAGCTTTTATTAGTGGAGCATTTAACTTTGGGAGGTGGAATTTTAGTGCATGGGTTTTAGTGGCTAATAATGCAGTGGGTAATCAATGTTAAATAGTGACCAATAAATTTTTGAATAGTGGTGATTTGAAAGGGTTCTAATAAGTCCTATAAATAGGAGAACTTTGTAATTCATAAGGCATCCTTGAAGTGAAATAAAATCTGAATTTTCAGAATTCTTTCTCCCATTGTGAGAGTTTTTTTATATCTTCTTTTGCTCTTGTGAGACCTTGTCTTGTCAATCTTCTTTATAAGGTTGGTGATTCAAACTTCCAAAAGCCCCCAATTCGTGCTTCAACCCAGGTACGTTGTTGTGTGGTTTAGTTTAATTGTGTTCGTGGTTGGACAGTCGTCTAATTAGCAGGTCACGTTTCCCTTTAATGTTGGTTGGCTAATTACAATTGTCAGGTCATTGAACTCTACAAACTTAGGGTCTATTGATGAAAGCTTTTTACCGTAATAGGTTTGTACTCTCATTAATTTAAAATATCCTTTTTAAATCTTTCAGATCCTCGAAGGATCCAATTGCAGTAAAGTCGGGTATTATCGTATCCACAAAGATTGTGACTGAAACAATGGTCTTTGATTGATATTACGTTAAGCTTGTAAAAGGTGATTAGTTTGTTTAAGTAAATTTAATAAAGAAACGATAAAATAAAATATAAGATGATTAATGAACTTA